>JAPYYQ010000322.1:32009-142081 GCA_030522585.1 Anagyrus pseudococci
GAGAGAGAGAGGGAGAGAGAGAGAGAGAGAGAGAGAGAGAGAGAGAGAGAGAGAGAGAGAGAGAGAGAGAGAGAGAGAGAGAGAGAGAAAGAGAGAGAGAAAGAGAGAGAGTCCAGGGCAAAAGTTGGCACGCAGCCTGCTACGTATACCTCCGCATCTTTTTGACGCCGTAGCCGGACGTTTATGACGCTGACGAGGGTTCGACATTGGGGGGGGGGGCGGGGAAAAGGCTTTTCTGATATGAAGCTCAGATAGCCAGGGCGTTATTGTCAGTAAAAAGTTTTTCTCCCAGATAACCACCTTGGATTTTGGACGTTGAAGCAGAACGGACCGGACTACCTCTCTCGCTTGCTACGAGTGAGAATTTCGCAGGGTCTGCTGCTACTTTATTTATCGAGTTTATTGTCGATTGGCTGAGGTAGTGAGGGGGAGGGGGGCAAGATCTGTGTTAACTTTTTTATTATTTACCACAAACACGCAAGGTTTCCTCGAGGCAATATCCATTGAGTTCAAAGACGAGATTGTTTTCCCCCCCGACACTACGATAACTTTGCTCTCCTAACGTATATACACACGCGTGCACGCACGTAGATAGACATGGAGGAAAACTCTTGCTTGGGAGAGATATCCAAGCGAACAACAATGGCTCGACGCATCAAAGCACCTGCAAGGTTGCCTCGCCGGAGCCGCCTGAAAACATTTATCGAGCAATCTGCTTTCGCGGCAAAAAGGGTGTAGGGGGGGGGAGGGAGAGCAGCGAGAGGAAGGAGCTCGTCAGTTTGCGAGCACAATCGACGCGCGCGCTTACTGCCATATAAATTACCGACGATTAATTATACCGCTCGCAACGACGATTAATAATTCATTCTTTAGCAAAGCTCTTGTAGCCGTACTTCTCTTGGTTTACCGACAGCCTTTTAAGTCCTCCTCCCCCCGTTTTCTTCGGCATATACTCGGGAGTTTGTGAACGCGCGTAAAAAGTAAAAGGCTGCGATGAGTCTGACACGTCACTTTTGTAAGGACAACCCGGCGTGCTTGAGGTTTTGTTCGTCAACTCGAATGTTTTTACAGCGGATTCCGGAGCTGTTGCTGTAATAGGCAAGGGACGATCGTTTTTGTCGATTGTTTTCGTTACCTTTGCTAAGTGACTCGTCGTATTTGTTATGAATTTTAATTTAGCGCTCAAAGAACTGATGGCACGATAATGATTTAACGTATTTGAGGATACTTTGAGTTTTCGATAATGTTCAATTAATTTATATGTAGAAAAGAAATGTGTTGTTTGAATAAACTGACGGTATAAGCGGATTAAAGGAATTCAAGCAATTTATTTCAACTTATTTATATTGTGCTCTCAGACGCAACACGATTCCGGATGCGAGGTTAATTTTTCACGTGTCACGCACATTCTACTTTTGAAATGTACGTTTCAAGACAACTCTTAAAAAAAAGCCCACCCCCTCTCACTTTTTTCTCTTACTTCGCGATATATCCAAGCAATATTATACACATACGCAGATTAAAAAGTAAAAAAATATATCCACATTATTCCGTCTGAAGTGACAACAAAACGTTGGCCTGCAAAAAACTTTTCTACGCTCTTGGATGACAGATTAAAGCAGCGCTGACAAAAGACTTGGTACGCGCCTTAGCCGTAACGTTAGGAAGGGGGCGGAGAAGAGGAAGACTGGAAAAGCCAACGCGGAAATTAGAATAAGTAAATCCAGGGCGAGCATCTCATTTTCCAACCCTATTCTCGGGATTCCCCCTCGCTTTTTCACTTTGCTCCACTACCCCTCGTTTAGGCCGTTCTCGGAAAAGTCTGTCACTTGATAAATTAGAGAATTTCAGACAGTCTGAATTTGCTTAATTACATTTACAGCATCTCTCGAACTGTTCGATACAACACACGCGCGCGACGCGTAATTAGACAAAGAGCGTTAATTGTGCGCGAGTCTAGTTTTCTTCGGAATACTCGAGTCACTACGTAGCGCTACACGACTTAGCACGCTCCTCTCGTATACCTCTCTCTTTGGCCGATAAGCGGACGTCCGAGGCGCAAACAGTTCTCGCCCGCGAGGCAGCTTCCTGGTGCGCAGCGCCGGAAAGGGAAGCCGCGCTCAGGGATCGTGGAATGATTTATGCGACTCGCGCGACCTCCTCCCATCCTTCCTCCACCGTTTCCGCTGCTTCGCTCTTTTTCCGGCTGCATCTACTTGGCCAATTGAAAATAATCGACTGGGAGAGAAAGAGGGAGAGAAAGAAAGACTTGCTAGCGCTGCATACACATACCGGGAGATCGTTTCTTCTGGTTAGAGGTAGGTAGGGCAGGTGTTTATTGATCGGCCTGCCGTAGCAACTTGGGCTACTAGACGACTGCCAAGGCGCGAAGTAACTGTGCTTGCGCGCGACCCATTCGTCTCGCGCCTCGTTACTGTTACGCGCGCTTCTCTCTCTCCCTCTCTTTCTCTTGCTATGCTGCTTTTTGTGTTGTACGAAGAGAGAAATTACGTCGGTGAGACTTAAGTGATCGAGGCTTGCTAGTGGGGTGATTATTTTTGTTAGTTTTTTTAGCCTTTTTACTTGACGGAGAATTGATCGATTTGGGTTAGGAATGCTGTGCGCGCTGTGTTTGTGTATAGATGTGCTTTTTTGAAATATTAATCAGCCGAATCATCAGTCATTTACTTTACGAATGTTTTGACTAGACTATACTTTTGAATGTTCCTTTCTTTTTCTTTTAGAATACTTTTGATATAATGTGATTTGTAAATTGTGATTGTATACGTATTACCGAATAGTTACCTTATACGTGAAAATGAAAGGTAGCTGTTAGAGTTTTGATATTTCTTACCTGAAACAGAAACAATACAACAAATTTAAATAAAATTATCGAAAGTATTTAATTATACTTTTAAAAAGTGTTATTATCTATTGAAAACTATGAACAAAAAATTCAAAAACTTTTCACTTCCGGTCAGTACCACTCAAATCTTTCTTCTGTCACGCAAAAGTCACTTCGAGTATTTTCCGTTTGACATCGACCCACAATGCCTCGAGCGCGCAATAAAAGAAAAAATCGCGCTAGGAAAAAACAAAGAAGAAAAAAAAGGAAAGGGACCATGAGGAGAGAAGTGAGTAGCGGAAAGTAGAGCGAGTCGTCGAAAGGGCCACTGCTCCGGATTGAAATATCGCTCGCGCCCGGTGAAGACGGCGATGATCGGGAGAGGCCCCTCGGCGCCAGAGCAGCAGCGAATGAAACCATCTCCTCCCGGGTCCGGGCATATTTATGGAGATCCCGAGCACGGGGACGCGAGGTAAATTGGACTTGCGCGCGCGGAAGGGTATAGAGAGGGCTCGTTTGCTCGGGATGCTGGAACGAGGCCCGGCGAAAAGGAAGACGAGCCGTTTCACTTTCAGAGAGCCAGAGAGAGAAAGAGAAAGATCGAGATGAGAGAGGCTTTGGCTTTTCCTTTTCTGGAAATAAATCTCGGCGCTCACCGGCCGGCAGCTCGAATTTATGCGCTCTCGCGGATTTTATGCGCGTGAGGAGTTCAGCCGATATTCCGAAAGCCGCGCTTCCACCCTTTTCCCTACTGCTCCCCTCTTTTCTCAATACTGCCGCCTCCTCCCCGGCTTTCCTTGACTTCATTAAGCGGAACTTTTATTTCTCTTGTAGCGAAACATCGACTGCGAGTTGGCTTTTACATTAAGCAAGCTTGTTCGCCGGATATTTCAGATTGGCAATATTTTTCCCGCGAGAATTAAGAACTTGGCGGCTTTAATTCACGACGAGATATACCCGAGCCGATTTTTTTTCGGCGTGCTTCGCATTTCATTAAGGGCTTCACCGCTACTCGACAACTGACAGCCCGCAACGGTGTTATGAACTCTTACTTTCGGCCTTACTTTTACGCCGTCGTTATCGCAAGCTCGTCATCAACGCGTGCGATGAATCGCTAGCGCGGAATTTATGCAAAAGCCGATCGTTAACCGAGGCTTTTTCGCGCACGATTCATTAGACGCTTTTTCGAAACGGTACACCGCTCGCTATAGTTGCGGTCGAGCAAGAGATCACCTCGGGCTATAAGGATTCGTGGTTGTAGGCTCTTAATTTAAATGAACAGTTGGATATAAGTGTTGGACATGGAAAGAAGTGGTTTATTATTAACGCGCTCTTTATCTCGAGATTCGCGATATTTTATGGGGTTGGGGTCTGGATGGGGCACGAGCTGGGGTGATGGAAATTTTGATGACTTTTTGGAAGATGATACTTTGCGTTCGTCCATCGCTATTGCTCGGAGATATTAAGATATACAATGAATCGGGCAATTTGATTTTTACGAGACGCGTTTCTCGAGAGCGATAGTGTTGTTGCTGATAAAAATCAAAATAGAAACACATATTTCTCGTTTACAGCTGGAGAGAATATTGCAAAATTTACAATCTGTTGCGTAACAAACATAAAAGAAAATTGATCAATTATTCGTACCGTTTTAACGACCTGACGTTAGTTCCTGCCTCTCTATCGACTCATGAAATGACTATCGATATATGTCTACACATCAGCTGTGAAAGACGAGACAACACACTTAATACAGTAATATTTTTAAACCTCAATTAAGAACGCTGTGATAAAATGTTTTACGCGCATTTTTTCTAAGCAATGAAAATAAACAATAAATTACAATTTTATTATTAAATTTAATTATCATAAAAACATTGCCTTTTACGCTCTAATATCATAATTAACATTCCATTGCAAATATAAAAAAAAAATTGCCAGAGTATCTGAAAATTTTAAAATAAACAAGCCAAAGAGCTTTCATCACTGGAAACGCGTATACGACATCACGAGCAGCGTACCGGCGCAGAAAGAGATATAGGCCATTTGCGCGCAAACAGACCCATGTAAATTTTAGGCCGAGCCATCAGTTTATTTTTCCAACGTCAGATCCCCGGACTTGCTGATTCAATTTGGCTAGGCGCCACTTGCACGCTCTTCTTCTTCATATTTATGAAAACCAGAGCGACCAAACTGACGAGATACCGGCAAATCCCATGCGGCTTTTACTACGCCAGGAATATAAGGAGTGTCGGGGAAATGAAACGGAAGTCACAATGACGGCGATAGAGAAAGAGAAAGAGAAACGACGACGATGAAATGAGGTTAGCCTTGTGCAAGTCGAGCGTGCATGAGTAGTTGGAATTATAATTTGCGCGTGTGTTTGAAAAGCGAGTTGATTAATGAGCCTCGGATATGAGATCCGCTATATTTGATGCTTTGGTGGTAAATGCATCGATACGTAGGGAAAAGCGTCCGTTAAGGTCATTAATAAAGCCCCACTGCTACTCGTATTGTAAATTCTTAATTTTCAAATTGTGTACATTTCTCGCTCTTATCAACAAGATAAGTATTTTTTCCTTCTCTCGACTTTGCAAGCGCTCGATTTATATATAATCGGCGATCAATAATTTACATCGTTGTTACTATGATAAGAAAGCTCCGCGATTGCTCGATATATTAACAACGAGGAAAATTCGACGTTACATAAAACCCTAGACTATTTTTACGCCTCTTTGAATTTATAGCAACACGTAGCGTGATTATCCTCGGCACAAAGGTCCGGGCCTCCAGAAAAATCAAGATTTACTCGACTCCAGCGATTTTTTTTTCGAGGGGCAGCAGGCAGGCCGAGGAGAAGGGGAAGGGGATTGAAGAGAGGAAAAAAGGCGGGAGGCAAAGAGAGAGAGAGAGAGAGACTGGAAGAAAAAAAGGCGCGAGCAGAAGTTGCTGCGCGCAGGCAACAATAGGCCCCCCTTTCCCTGGCGTCGTGACTTCCTCGTTCGAAGGTGCGCGCCGATGGCGGCAGCAGCGTCGGCAGTGGCAGCCGTTGTTCTCTCTAAAATGAATCGAGTGAAAACAGAGCCACTCAAAGACGTTTGAGTGAAATTTTCACTCGAAAAGAGTGAAGTTCACTCAAAATTCAGTAAAACAAAATTCAGTAAAAACAGAGCCACTCAAAGGCGTTTGAGTGAAATTTTCACTCGATTCATTTTAGAGAGTTTAGGCCCAACGTCGCCGCGCAACGAAAATACGGTTCCGCGCCCCGCGCAAATCGAGCGACGCGTCCGATGATTTAATATTTATTCTCCGGGCAACGAGAGCCCCGGAAAGTCGTGCCGCGGATTCACCGCTACGCTTCCGCCGCAGCGGTACACTCCCCTCCTCCGTCTCCTCCTCCTCTGGCCCTTCCTTCTTCTCCTTCTCTACCCAGCTGGGGGGCTTTCGAGAGGCGCGACGATTTATGCGCACCGAGTGCGCGTTTTTGCGACCGGACCCTGCCCGCCAACCCCCAGCGCGATAACTCATTTGGGCGAATTAAGGAGTTTCATAAATTAATTTTTTCTTTTTTTACCTTGCCTCGGCGCTGCGCGAGCGCGCGTGCGTTTGCTACTACTGCCGATGACGCGTGCGCTTGGAATTTATGCCCTCGCTGTCTGATAAGATAGGACTATCGAAGTGAATCGTTCATTAATTTAATTGCGACGGCTCTAGATACTTTTTGTATATAACATGGGAAATTGCACTGGGCTTACACTGCGATATAGAACAAATGTATAAATTAATAAATCGCTACTTTTATAGTATTGAATGATTAGTTTGTATATAATCGAAAATATATTGTTTTATTATCTATAGAGAAACATCTTTTGGCAACAAGTGTGTATTTCAATATTTTCCTATAATTGCTGCATTTATAAGTATTACTAGAACTATACTTTTTTGATCACAGCACAAATGATAAAGAATAAGAGTACTACAGAAAAAGTATAAGAGCAAAAATGATAAATGTCATTTGGAATTGAAAAAAAAATGATGTCAACCAGTCGAACAGATAAAATATTTTTTTACGGATAAACGTAGCCGCATTTCGACTAACACCAAATAAAAAGCAACATGATCGCTGGCCAGGTGAAGCCTCGAAAGGTACGTAGACGACTCTCTCGATCCACTTAAGTCAGATGGAAGCCAAAAGATAGTCGCGTGCAAAATGAATATGCAATGGTCTTATTCGGCGAGTCGCCGGGACTCGCAGCTAAATTTATCACGACAAAACGCTAAGTAATGGCCTTTCATTCAAATACAAAACGATATCGTTGAATTTCAAAGCCACCCTCCCTCTCCCCCATTACCCCCCCCCCCGTATTATCGGCTGCGTAATGCAGCTTTTATCGCGCCGTATACGTTTCTCGCTGGGGACCCTCGCGATTCTCATAAGAACGACTACAACGTCTATTGAACTCAGGATGGTATGGAGGTCGATCAACAAAAAAATCATATCGGCTGTAAGGGCTTGATTTTATTTTCGCAAAAGGAGCGATTTAAAGCTCGTCCTGAAATAACCCTGTAGAAAGGGCAGCTTTCTTTGAGCAGGTGAGGTCATTGTAAAGCCCGATGCCTCTCAGCCTGGCCGAATTCGGCACAAAGGCGCAACTGCTTGCGAGGGCGGTTATGAAGTTACCCTCTGTTTCGCTTAGCTTGCTTTGAAAACTCTGAACGATGTTTTTCTACAGGTGTTGAGACCACACACACACATGTGCTTTATCAACCAGATCATCAATTTTTTTTCTAGATCGTTAATAGAGTCTGATTAATGAGTTTTGATAATTAAAAGTTTTTGAATATAATCTGTCTGGTCACAATTTGATAAGGATTTAGATGATAAGGATTAATTGAATTTAAAGTGGTTCAACGAAAAATAAGCGAGTGTGATAAGACTAGGAAAGGATGATAATAACTAATGGGATCTGATAACTTTGCAGTATTAGCTCAACTTGATCAGTCAACTTATAATTTACTTGCTTAAAAAAAATCTCAGTAAAGGGAAATAAGTTTGAAGGAGCATTCAGGGTATCATTCTTCCATCTTCCATAAAATCAACAAAAACTTAAATTCCAATCTCAGGTTCTAATACGAAATCAAACGGCATTCCATCTCGTGTCATATTTCACCAACAAGCATCCGGGGGTCGATCAAGTCCAGGTCGCGAGTCAACGTCAGAAATCGATCGTTCGAAGCTGACCCCATTAAACAAACGTTTGCCTTGCGGCTACGCTTCTACTCTTAGCCTCCTTCTCCTTCTCGGCGCTTTGAAGATAAAGGGGCGTGCAGCTGGCGTAGTCAGTCAAAGTGATTGCGCCACACCGCGATGGCTTTGCAAATATCGACAGCCGAGTTTTGACGCTGCAAGATGAAGACGATGGCGGGAGCATTTTTGAGAGGGTAAACCATCTGGATATGGCGTCGAGGGTACTACATTTGTTTTGTTTGCAGGCACGAAAAAACGCAAAAGTTGCACATTGCTACGAAACGTTGCTTACCACCAATTATTAAGTGTCAATAAGTACACTAACGCCACATTAAGCAGGTCTCGGTATTTTACTTGCGTACGAACATCGTATTAAAGTTTGCGCCGCCGAAGAAACTTTTCCTCGGATATGAACTTACTCGAGTAGGAGGAAGGAAAAATCTATAGATGCAGCCAAGAGGTAAAGTCGCCAGCGAGTCAGACTACTACATTTCGTATTTGATCTCGAGAGTTCAAAGACAGAAAAGCCCGGTGTCTAAAACTGTAGCGCGTCTCGCATCATAGCAAGAGAAGGCATGTATCCGTACAACCAGTGGCGTCGGTAAACAGCTCGTATCTTGGTTTGCTAGGTGCAAACTGGGAGAGGCCGATGACGTCGGAAATCTTGGGCAAAGTCCTTAAAGTGCAAATCACAAGCTCGAGCAGCGGAAGATCTCTACCAGTAGAGGCTAGTCTTGGCGAGGACAGCCTCGAAGACGGAGTGTTTCTCTCACTCTGACGCTCTACTCTCGCTCCTAAACTTACACGCTGCTCGGCAAACAGCGACGACTACTCACTCTACGCTAATGTTCTAATTAATCATGGCATTAGCTGAGACGCTTTCGACTTATTTTTAAGCAAGAGACTTTCTCTTTGTTTATATCTGTCTCTTTTTCGTCTTAATATGATGGAGGGTTGAAAGAAGTTTATTACGGTTTTGTTTATGCATGAGCCGTAGGGTCTGCATTAATTTATTTTCGGTGCAAGGCTTTTTTTCCCGTTTCGACGCATTTCCCGGGGGAATAGAGAGTCAATTTTAATACGACTTTCTCTCTCTCTCTCTCTCTCTTTCTCACTCGACATTTTTAATTGAAAAAAAAGCTTCGAGGATTTTCTCTCCCTCTTTCTCTCCCTTTCTCTTTTAGGATTATGCAGCTGTTGTGGGACTGGTTAATGGACTTGATAATTAAGGAAAAAAAGAATCGTTGAATATTATTATGAGTTTTCGATGGAAATTAAAATCTGCTTTTCCGAGTCTTTTTGACGCTCAATAAAATATGCCTATATACATTCTTCCTTTGAACTTTGAAATCAAGCCCGAGAAATTGTTACAAAACGGTACCAAAAATCCAGGCCACCAACCCGAATTTCCAAACGGGAATATAAAAACCCCCTTCCGACCTAAAACTCATTTCAATTACTTCCATTCATGGAACGAGCGCTCACAGTTTACGAATCAATCACCGAGCCGTAATAACGTTCGAAAAGATCTCGCGCCAACTGATTGATAGCCAGTAAAATGCCGGGGGAGGCGCAAGCCGCTTTATAAATATCCGCGAAACCGAGTCGGCTGCAATCAAAAGCGCATCCTCGACGGAGGACTAAGCCTCGACAATTAAGAAGCACTCCCCTCGCACGCATCGCAGGAGAGAGAGAGCGTGACAAGTAACGAATGCGCCGGAGGGCTACACGCGTATTATATGCCCCGCGAGCTGTTACGCGGCGGCAGAGCCGCGAGGAGAGAGAGAGAGAGAGAGGGCCTGGCCGGGGGAATCGTTAAAGGTCAGCGCCGCGTGTGCGTACCCCCTCGAGAGGATGAGGCTCTCGGCACCGTTAGCAGAGCTCTCTGCCCGACGCGCCTGGCTAGTCTCGAGAGCCTGTGCGAGCCGAAGACCCACAGTCCCACGGGGCCTTGTGCTTCGAGGCTAAACACTCTCGTCATATTGCAAGCGCACACCTCGCCGCTGATTACGACGTTTTTACGCGCTCTACTTGCCATTGCCACTGCATCACCGATCGTAAATACCTCGAAAACAGGGAGAACGAGGCTATCGAACGGAGAGTACCGTAGAGCAAAGCAGAATAAAAGACTATGACTTTGGAATGAGAGAGAGAGAGAGAGAGAGAGAGAGAGAGAGAGAGAGAGAGAGAGAGAGAGAGGGGGGGCTCCGATGAAGGACGGTAGAGAAATGTAGCGCGCTGACGGGAGCGGAGGTGCGCGCGGGGTTATGGGGTGACGACATGGCCACGAGTGCTCGAATAATTGCGACATGGGCCTGCAGAGGCCAATTAGCCGATCCGCAGATCCAGGAAGTAGGCTCCTAGCGGTGATAACGGAAGATTGGGTGGGGCGCTGGGCTGATGATGAAGTGGGCTTTTTTCGGGAGGCAACTTGAGAAGTGGAACTGTGCTGGCCTGTGCTCTTTGCGCCTGACGTTGCTAGATGTGTTCGGGCATCGGGTTTCTGCGAATGTATTATACTGTCTCGACGATTATTCGCTCGGGTCTATTGCAGTGGGGTATAAGCACAGTTGTATGTTGTGGGAGATGAATAAAATGTCGGTCTGAGTTTTCGGATTTTTATTTTAATTTATCGTTGTATTTGTGCCAAACGTTTAAAGTAAAATTCAATAATATTATGACTATTTCATTGCAGTTCCGCGTGGAAAGAATGCAAAATTTATTAATTTTCTATTTCTAAGTTTACTTTATATAAAAATAGCGAATAAATCATTTGGAATACTTGATATTTTTATCAACGCTAACCGCTGAATTCAATTTGCGCAGAATTTTATTGGATATATTGCTAAAAAAAAAATTAAAATAACAACAAAGTTTGTTCCTCAAGCGCGCTCGACCGCAATCATAACTTTTCAACGTGTTATTCAAGAGGAAACAAATTTAAAATTGTTTTTTTCCTTTTTTTTCGCATTTTTATACAGACAAAAAGAATGCGTCCAATCGACGAATGCAAAGGGGCTCGTCTTATACGCACGACAATGGGATAGCAGCTGTCTGCTTGCCATGCAGCTGATTATATAAATCTCTTTCTTCGTTTCCTCATGCAAAACCTATAAGACTGTATTAGCATGTTGAATTTATAAGAGGCACTCGCTCTTCCACTTATCTATGTATTGCATGAACAAGAGAAAAATTCAGTTTATTTTATTTTATAAATATACTATCTATAAAATAATACAGATAAATAAATGTTTGAAAAATTCATTTAATCTATATTAAAAAAGATTGCATCATTTGAATTGACAACTGAAAGATAACGCATTGAACCTCTCTTGCTTTAACAGACTGACCACGTGTTTATTCCTGTTTCGCGCTCTCTGCCTCCGTCTCCCAATCATTCGCCCGATGAAGAGCACGGTTGACGAAAGTCGGAAAGTACACGTAGTACAAAATTTACTTAAAGGCAAGCTAAGCGTCAGGACGACTCAGTTCTCTCTAAGATATTGTTACTAAACACTGGACTTGGTTATATTTGATTGTGCTGTGACGTATTTGAAAAGCTAAAGGAGGAAAGCGATTGGAGTTATTTTAAACAAGTAAGTTGAATTACATTCTCGTATTGACTATTTCATCATCCGTATAACTACACGTTTTCCTTTAAAAACTTTTCAATATAAAAAAAAATTTAACAAATATAATATTTTAACAGAATTAAAATCTCACAAACAAAATGGGTCTGGTGGTTAGTAATATATGGGCTCGTCTCTTTGGAAATAAAAAAATGCGTATTTTGATGGTCGGTCTCGACGCAGCCGGAAAAACCACAGTACTCTACAAGCTAAAACTCGGCGAAGTCGTAGCTACAATTCCGACGATCGGCTTCAACGTCGAGACCGTGGAGTATAGAAACATCAAGTTCACAGTATGGGACGTAGGAGGACAAACTACGATCAGACCTTTGTGGAGGTACTACTTCCAGAACACTCAAGGCCTGATTTTCGTAGTGGACAGCAGCGACCGGGACCGTGTCGAGTTGGCCGAGCGCGAGCTTGCGAGTATGCTGGCGGAGGACGAACTGAGGAATGCGACACTGTTAGTATTGGCGAACAAACAAGATTTGCCAAATGCCATGAACGTGTCGGAACTCACGGATAAACTGAACCTAAGATCTGTGAGGGGACATAAGTGGTACGTTCAGAGTACTTGTGCTAAGACTGGTGAAGGTTTATACGAAGGTCTTGATTGGCTAAGCAATGAACTGATTAAGCAGTGAAAAATGTCTTATTCATTTAGTTTATCTACTTTACGGCTATACTTTGTTTTGTATTAATTTTTTTACATTCGCCAAAATTAGATTAAAAATAAATTAAAATGTGCCAACGTAATTTACGCGAATCACTGTATTATTAGAATTGTTGTTTTCATACATTTCGCTTCTATCACATGCCGTATAATAAACAAAGTACGCGAGAGTGAGAAGGACAGCAAAGTTCCTCCAGCAGAACAGGCGTCTCCGAGCCACCGCAACCTATCCAACTTATCTCAATCCATTAGCATTCCGTCCCCACCCGGCAATCCTGGCCATTGGCATCGAGATGCATATAACCGCGTTCACAGCAATAAAGCGACACGCGCGCGCGAACGGATTCGACCACGTCGCCTCGGCCTTAGCGCTCCGGCAAGTAAGTTATGAATTCGCTCTCGCGCCCGGTACCTCTCACGGCGCATCATGTACGCTTCTCTCCCCCCGACCCTCCTTACACGCTCCGAGTCGACGGTTCTGTTGCACGTGGGCGCAGCGCACGGGAGGAGAATTCCTCGGTATGACGCATCTCGCCGCCGACTCCAGTGCCGCCGTGTATCGATTACCGGTCCCCCCCGCTTTGCCATTACGAAATGCCGGGGAGCGCGAGACAATGGAGTGCGCCCGAGTGAGGCTTGAATAACAGAGCTGTACGTATGTACATGTACAGCGGCAGCCACGTGCTTTTTCCTTTTCCTCCTATTTTTTGTTTTGTTCTGTAAAAACAGCGTCGATTCATCTTGACTAGCGACTAGAGGCAGACGTACTACTCCGGCCGCGGAAATGCCGCTGAAAACACAGGTCTCTCTTCTCTCGACTTATCAAATTGCCAGACTTCCCGGGGACCTGTGTAGCTTGGATCGAAGCGATCCATCTATCTGTCGGAGTGGGATTCACACGCGTGCACCTCTAATTACGTACTTTCACCTCTCGGCCGAACGAGTGCCGGCTTAACGAACAGAGAGCAGACTCTCGCTCGTTCGCCAGCAGTCGAGTGCAAGAGCGAGAGAGTCAGAAACGGCCCATCCGTCAGCGGCGGCCGCCCGTATCCTCGCATATCCGCGGGATGAAGTGGTGGCCCGCGCAACGTATTCAATTATGCATACGATCCCCGAGAGCCGCCGCGGCCGCCGTCGCCGCTACGATCTCTTGCCTGTTGCGCGTGCGCCTTTCACCGCTGCCCTCTCTTTCCTCTCCCGCTCTTCTCTCAGCCACTCGTTTCGGCTTCGCCACTCGACGACAAGCCACTATACGACTGTCTCTGTGTGCATCCCGTGAGGCTTTAATCGAGCTTGCGATCGAGTATGCATCCTCCTCCCAGACGTTTTCTACGAATCCTATACGCGTGCGTGTGCGCCGGCTGAACGCCGCGACGTTAATGCGACTCAGCTTACTTACACTCGATGAATTGTACAATGGCCAAATTAGCCGGTGAAAATAAAGCTCAGGGTTACGAGCACGTTGGCTCAATTGATATTAAACGCGCGCTCGATTGCCCGCGGTCATACTACCCTTCTCCTCCTCCTGATCTCATCAGCATATCCGCGTAAATTCGGATCTCGCATACCAAGAGAAAGAGATAAAGGTAGCCGATTAAATTGAACATATGACGCCAGGCGGGTACGCGTACGCGGATATCAAGACCGGCCTCTCTCTCTTCCCTCTGTCTTTGCAAGCGACTCATGCCTCATGCACCTGCGCGGCTCTATGACGTTACGTCCCTTTGTTCTCCCGTTATACTCGCTATCCTCTTTATTAACGAGCCTGTCTGTGCATCTTTATCACGAACTCGCGCAGCAACTCTCTCCCTCTCCCTCTGTTTCTCTATCTACGAGAGCAGCGTCACACGCAAATTCGATTCGCACTGTCGTTTGTCGGTGAGAGACACCGGCGGTAGGCTAGGGTTATTGCCACTAGGTTTACGTTCCTTCCGAACAATACCGCGCGGCGGAGAGAACGTGGTTACTCGCGCGTTTATGCCGCAACGCAGGAATAAAGCCTGGACGCGAGTAAGAGAGGTAGGGTGAAGGGAAAAACGACTTCTACTGGATTGGAGGGTTACGCGTTATCTCACACGTCCAAAGTAATTGTCTTGGGATAATTGCGTGTGGCTTAAGAGCCGTGCGAATGAATTGGAAGCGACTTTACGAGGAGTCTCACGCGTATTTGAGCATTTGATACGCGAAAGGGTGACGAAGAGGGGGAGGTAAAGGTGAAGCGCACAAAAAGAAAAGTGAGTTGGGAAATATTGACGTAAGGCGATAATGACGTGGCCGCTGCAGGCTGTTCTCTTTCTCTCCTCGATGCGCGTCAAAACGCGCGCCGAGGTTAGCGGATGCAAATTGCCAAAGTAATTTCGAAGAGCAGATTGCCAGCTTTCGGCTAATGCTCGGCAATCAATCATCTCGCGCTCGCCCCCACGTCTACTTTCGATTTTCGTGCGAAGGCACGAGCTGGATAGGCTATTCGGCTGCAGTATTGCACTTTTTGTTTGATGCACCTCTTCGGATTATTCGAGGAAATCTGATTTATTTTATATTGACCTTTAATTTGATTTTTTTACGATGATGATGTGAGGTTTTTTGTAGATAATTTACAGAATTTATAAATTTATCTAGTTATTTTTTCCCAATTTTAATCGAAAGCTTGCTCTCAGTAATAAGCATACACTGCAGTAATGAAGTGGCTTTCAATTATAATCGATTATTCGTAACTGCTTTTACGCTCAGATTTTAGCTGGTGCTTAATTATTATAATTAAGTTTCATTCGAACAGGTGTATTAATACAAATTGAAAATTGCGCGGAAAATGTAAAATTATGCAAAAACATTTGTGTCTAAAAAAAGACAGTTAATTCATAACTGTATAACATTACCAGTACATTACAGATATTTTAAATTAAAAGAAAAAGAATTTCAGTTTAAGAGAAATTTATCGTGTTTTAAGCACAGTTTGTATGTGTCTCAACAAAAAAATAAGCAAACACGACCTTCAGGATTCGAATGAATAAACCACGCAGCACGAATTTGCTCATTAAACAAAACGTCCTTGAAATATCGACAAAAAAAAAACAGAAAACAACATAATCCAAGCAAGCATAAATTTACGCAGCAGCGGCATTATAAATCTAGAATTTAATCTCAACGAAAACATCAAAGCCTGGCTATGAATGAAAGTCACACGCTCGACCGCACGCGGACCTGTACCACTGAGTCCGTTGGCTATAGCGCTGATCGATCGCCGCGGCCCCGTTCCGCTTGGTTCCATGTGCGGCCACACATACACACGGGACATACATCCAAGCGGGTGCAGGCTCGTTTCTCCCTTTGTGCTTGCTCATTTGTTACCAGCTCCAAGAGGCCGTTATTGTTTATTCGATTTATTCTATCGTAAAGGGAGACCGAAAAGGCGCCGATATTTCTTCTTGCGCTGCGTAGTCGACTTGACCCACTTTCGAGCCAGCGATGATGCGGCTTTTCATTTCTTCTTCTCGCGCCTCTCTTTCCCTATTTCCGCTAATGCTTTTCGATTTTCGCGGCTGCACCGGAATACAGGCTTTGATTTCCGCGAGAAGTGGAATTCGTCGAGAAGGTTATATTGCGGGGGCGTGAGCCGAGGCGAAGAGAAAAACGACGTGTTATCGGATGATCGATGTGGCGGATAACAGTGTGTATCGGGAATTCGGGCGGAGGAAGAGCGATGAGTGCAGATGAATAAATATGATTGAACGGGCCAGCCTTTATTCTAGAAATAAACACTTAAGAAAAATAAACGAAGTTTTCATGAAAAATGAAGAAGCGAGAAGTTAAATATTCCAAGTCAATTAAACCGACTGGCATTTCCTCCATTATCAATTACCGGCACGGTAACCGACTGAAAAAGCGTTTTGGCTAAATTTACGAGCAACGGCGCAGTTGCCACGCGTCAAAATAAAAATAACGCCGGAAAAGAGAGAGAGAGAGAGAGAGAGAGAGAGAGAGAGCTTTGCTCGGGCTATCTCGACTCTGAATTTCGACCCAAGCTTCCCGTATTTGTTGAACGAGAAATGTTGGCTGAACGATTGATGTGTCTCCCTCGTAGCGTTCATTCCGATGCGAAATGCGAGCAATATTCGGCGAAGCGAGAAAAACAGGGAAATCGACGGAATTATCGCGCCCCCCATGCTCGTTGGCACGTGAATATTCAATTTTTTAGCCGCTATTTGCGTATCGCTTCGCCGTACTTAATCATACATAACGGAATATTTGTACATTGTACCGCTTTTACTAAATTTTCTGGATTCACATTTTATCATCCGATAATTAAACTTTCTTTTTCGTTTAGAACGCTTTATAACTGAATTAGATCGGTGAATTGGATTAGTTAATTAAATTATTTTTAACCGAAATCAATCTCGTTTGTTGGAATAGAAATGAAAAATGGAAAAAAACCTTGTTTACATTATCAACAAGTCAAATTAAAACTCGAATAATCAGAAAAATCTGTTCTCTACAAACTGCCTTAATGTAGGTCAAAAAGGTAGATCCGCAAGTAGTTGCATTCTCGAAAAACATTTGAAAAATTCAAATCCAACCTCAATATAGCAACGATAACAAGCAGAAGAAAACTTTAGCGTCGAACTTTCTTCCTGTTGAAAAGACACAGACTCTTTGCTATTCTCGATACAGCTCGCAACATCCTTTCCTCATTACTTCCACTTTGAATACAGTCGCTCGCGCCGCACAAACGAGATTTCCAATTCGATCATCGATTTCACGCTGGCGCCACGACAAAGCGTCCGGTAGCGAAGAAGGAGGGGGAAGGGATAACTCTCTCTTGGCTGGCGATCAAACGGTAAACGTCTGGCGCTGCTGGTTTACAATTTTTCCTCTCCCCTTCATCCCCCTCCACTTGGACGTCTCGTTATGTTCTTTGTAAGTAAGGTCCAGAAAAGCGGGAGACGCGGAGGACCCAGCCTTTTGAAATTCGAATGCTTTAGTACGTTCGAGCGGTCGTTACGGTACACTCGCGGCGCTGGGGATTGATAAGACTAATGCGTCCGCGTGGCCCCGCTCTTTATTCGAGCCTGAATGCGCGCGAGTGCGTTAAACATTTTTGAATCGCCGCTCTTGATGATTAATCGTCGCGTTTGTTGGGAAATTGCTGCTTGGATATGACCGCTCTCGCTGCTTTGGCTCGTTTGAGAATCGGCTACATCATTTAGCAGTGTGAGGTAGTCGAACGTTAAAGGAATTATGTCGGTGACTTACCGTTGACCGAGTTAGTTGGTAGCTTATTTGAAAACGATTAATGAAAACTTCGAACACTGCTTACCTGCAACACAAAAATAAAGGATTATTAATGTTAATGCAACAATAACATACCTAAAAAATGTAAAGTAATTTTTGAAATTTTAATTTCATGCATTATTACTGTGTATTACTAGAGTGTCTTGAAACAAATTAAGTAGGAAATGTATCCGGGCAAAATTTGAATAATTTGCATATCAATCAACGCAGTTTTAATCTCGAGCATTAAACGAACCTCAATATGAAAGTGGAGAAAAAGTATGTAAAGTCTCTCTGGAAGAGAAGTAAGCTGATTTCGAGTAATTATAACTTGGCGCTTCCTGCTCTTCGCTTTCCTTTGCCGTCTAGCTTGAAATTTCAAACGTACTTTGTGAGAGACTCGGGGAAACGAGAAAATATTTCAACCGGAAAAAAAGAATTATTTTCCAAGAGAGGTTTTCAGAACTGACAAAATTTGCAATTTAAAGCTAATTAATTTTCGGCTGTAGAAATAGTTTGTATAGTTTTCCAGTCAAATTTCAATAAATCTGAACGTTATTAAATACCTCATTTCAATCATTTTAATATTTGATCATTTTTACCGCTTTCGCAAGAAGAGATTTAAAACAAATATTATGAAAAACATGTTTATAAAACAACACCTAAATCTACTGATATATGTATGAGACGATTAGCTAACTTCGTGCCAGTCTGCTTGACCACTCCTTTGAAGTAGCTATAGGGCCGAGAAGCTAATCGATTTCAGGCCTCGGGAACCCTACCACCCACGGAGCTCAATACTCTCAACGTGTGCCAATAGAAACGCAAGCTTCTGTTCCGGATGTTGGTGACAGATGCAGGGATAGGATGAAAAATTGTGTGTTGCGAGTAAAGAATCTATTTGGAAAAATTGTCGACTAATGGAGTGTATAAATGAATGATTGACATATTGGTGTTAATGTACGATCCTCGAAATAAAAAAAAAGTCCAAAATACAAGACAGCATTTTGTAACGGAATTTAATTTCGCGTAAATTGCAAATAATCGAGAAAATGAATTATGCATTTGATTTAAATTTTACGACCGCTCTCGACAATTATTTTTCAAAATTAAAACAATTAAATTCATTTAGCGGAAATTTACTCGAGTTCGTAAATTTTCTCTTTTCCTTGGCAAAGGGCGCAATTTTCGCGCAATCAACCAAACAATTTAAAAGCGAAACACAAAATTATTCATCAAACGAACAAATAATTACAACCGACGTTAACTCATGAAATATCGAACAAAAGACTGGAAATAAAGGCCGCACATCCTGTTATTCCCCTAAACCAATACATCACTATTAGCAGAGCCAATTAAAAAAGATCGGCTTTAATAACTCAATTAATCGTCTGTTTCTTTAAAAAAAATCGAAAAACAAAAAAAAGAGGATCTTGAAAACAAATTGCCAACTCTCACAGCCAGGGCCTGCATTGGCTCTTGAATAATCGGCGCGCATTATAAGCGAGAGCGCGCTTAATTATTTCGGCGTTCGGGATTCCGGCGATTTTCCAGCCGATTTCCGCAGCGCCGCGCATGAGTAATAGGCCCGCGCGCAATATATCGAGGCTCTCGCGACGAAGACGCGATTGATTTATCACGACCCGCCTAGCGCAGACCTCGTCGATTGTACCAGTCCTCGTACTGCTCTGCTGTTGCTGCCCCCTCCGCTGCTTTTCGACGCGATAGCGCGACTCTGTGGACGCTCGATTAATTTTGCCAAGCTGCATCTAGAAACTTATCGCTCGCCTCACGACGGACTCACTCGGCTTTAAATTAATCACGGCTGTTGAGGGAAAAGCGGAATTAATATTGAAAATAAGGTACTTTTACCCTCACTTCCCCAGTCGTTGGTACTGCATTGGAAAAACTTTGATGTTAAGCCCTAGTCGGCTTGTTACTCTGCTCGTTTTTTCGCAATTTCAAGCCGGGTGGGAAGAGGGGGGGGGATGCCAATTGCTACGGCTGACTCGAAAAACGAAAGCGCTAATGGCCGAGACAAGGTATTTGCATTACTTACAGCTCGTCCTACGCTCGTCTGCGTCGAATCGAGTTGTGCTAGTAATAATGACAAGCTTTAAAACCTCCTCGACTAAGAAGCTTTACTTAATACTAATATCACGAGCTTAAAGATCCCAGAATGAGATGCATATTTCAGTAACGCAAATATTTGCGCTTATATACCCTCTTTCATCCGAGCGAGCAGCCGTCTGGTAATTTAAACAAGTTGCACGCGAGAGCATCCCGACGGCAATCTTCATTTCTTTTTTCCCTTTTCTTTTTATGACAAATCCATAACCGAACTGCTGAATTATTCGTCGAGATAAAGAGATCGGGTTTTGGGTCGATCGGTGATACATTTTTAACGAGGCTGCAGCGTATAAGAGGGAAAATCGAAGGCCAAGCGTCGAGTATTAAGAAAGTGAAAAAACGATATCGGCCCCCGTCAACAAAGTCGCAGGAGTCGCTTCGACGCTGGCCATTATTGCTCGTCAGTTGTGGGGACGCTCGGGAAAAGAAACAGCGATAAGACGTCCGACAGGCTGTTTTCACGCAAGCTTGCCTGCGCAGCCTCTAAACGTCAATAATTTTCTTATCGAACCAGAGTTGTCGGGGATGGAAATGCTTGGTAGACGCGTTGCGAGAGGCGGAGGAAGAAGAGCGATAGTGGTAGTGACGTTGGGGGCGGCAGGGGGGTATGGGGTGCGCTGGCGCGTAAGCTCCTTATTTGACTTGGCGCCGGCTGCAAGAATAATTGCCAGGTGCGCGGCCGCCGGCCGGCTCTCTGATGGGAAGCTCGAAAGAGGGCAGCGTGAAACATTCGACGCTTTATAGTCAACATCGCTTTTTCTCTCTTCTGTTTCCTGATAAAGTAGAGCTTGAAAAGTTTTTTACGTATTCAAATAAGCTTCAGTCTTGTGTTTTTTATTTAATTGAATATAAAAATAAAAGAAAGATATAGAGAGTGAAAGAGTAGGGGGAGAGATAATCGGAAAGCATTTCTAACTGCACTTGCTTGCCGGCTGCTCGTGAAAACTCGTAACGAGCCTCGACGTCGCGGCGTCATCTCCCGCAAGCAGCCGGTGCGCTCTCGCCTCAAAAGTTAGTCAGGCCGTGCGGTTCCCTCCTCTGGCGCTAATTGCGCGCGAACAAACGCTCCGTGCACGCGATTTCCTACCTCCTCCTCCTCCTCACCATCCTCCTTCTTAGCTCGCGTGGAGCTTCATGCGGCCGCCGACTCGCATAATATTGTCCCGGGAAATGAGATTGTGGAGGAGGAGGGGGAGGAAGGACGAGGTATTGCGGCTGGAGGGCAATCAAGCGCTTGTTTCGCCTTCGTTGTAGGGCTTAACACGTTTTTGCGCTTGTACTGACCTACTTGCGCACTACCTCTTGCAAAATGTTAAGTTTTATACATTTGACTTTTTCTTGCTTTTTTTGTTTTCGCGGGTAAATGGTAATTATAGTAATGTATTTCGTAAGCTAACGGTTAAACGATGGTACATTCTAATTATTTATTGTAGAAATTTTTAGAAGTACTGAAAAAAATGTTTGACAGATTTAATAAATTAAATTTTTATTTTACGAAATTTTATAATTAAGTTTGTATAGCAGTTTTTATTGGTGCAAAAGTGAGGTAATTGAAAGATAAGACTAAAGTGCTAGTATAATTAAAAAGAATCCAAGGTCTGGAATTATTAGAGCGTAAATATTTTCAGCGGACGTAAAGTGAGTGCGAAGGAAAAATTTTTTAATCAGACTGTATGAGCTCGCATACTTTTATCTCATCGAAAAAATTCTCTATTGTACAAACGGACATTCCATTTGCACATTTTTTCAGACTTATAAATTTCACGGTATTGTATGAAAAAAATTGATGAAATTTCAAACCCTTTACTCTGTTCATAAAGTCTTGAAAATCTATGGTATTTCAATGAATTTCCGACAGACTTATAGATCCGTCGGATGTGTTTTGAGACTTGGATTAATGGAGGTGCCAGCACATTGTTTGTTTCACGCATCAGATCAGTCAACGAACTTCTTATCGGAAAACTTTTTCCATTAGAGCGCTTGACGTAAGATTGAAAAATGTTATCAAGCTCTTGGTATTTAAATAGTTAAATCGAGATTAACTCAAAGTAGTATGTGCACTTGAAAATTTCCGTAGAACAATAACAGTCTTATAAATCGAAGTTAAAATCTAACTTTACGAAAAATTAATAGCATGCCGCGAGCAAAATTACCAAAAAAAAATATTAATAAGATAGTATATTCATTGGCCAGTATCTATTTAACTAGTCTCCGTAACGCTTGTAATATTTAACGTCCATCGCGTACTTATGTAAATTGCCATCGCTAACTATAAACTACAACTTCAAATAACTTATTGAAGTTGTCGACGTAAGGGAACCGTTTGCTAAACACTTTTAAAAGCTAGGCAATTAAAAAAAAGCTTCTATTGCAATTTACACTCGTTGAACGATCAAAATGTCCAAATACAGCAGAGGATGCTCGTGCCTTGATGTTCAGCTCAGTAGATTCTGTATTAGCTTTTCACGACGTGTTTGCATTTTCGAAGAGCTTGCAAACAGAGCTCTGTATGCCTCGACGTTATTTTGCTCGCCAGACTTCCGATCGAATTATTGTGGAGCATCGCATCTATCAGATGATACACGCTCGAGTCTACCTTGTTTCAAACACGAGTTAGAACGTAGAGATGAGCGGTACTTCAAGGGGAACTTTTGTTTACCCAGCATTTCGATTCATCCGATCATTCAATGTTTTTACTACTGATCGTTTTCAAAATTTCGAACGGCAAGTAAAGGTTTTTAAACTACAGACACATTTTTTGGTGTATCACCCGCTTAGTACCTAAGCATCCGCGTATCCAGGCTATCATCTTTTGTCAACAGTCCCTAGAAAGCACAGTGCATGCCTATCGTAGCGCAACACGCTACCCCTAAGCTTGATCGATAAAGTAAATGTCATTATGGTTGTGGTTATGGAGCGTCATCATCGTCAGATGGCCTAGTGGGTGGATGGTCCAGAGAGTTAGGAGATACAGCAACTACAGCGACGGTGACGGGAAGAGAGGATAAGCGCGGTTATTGTTCGGGCCTGGCTGGCCTCGCTATTAAGTGACAGAGGATTATAAGGAGCTTCAAGGGGAGACAGACACCGGGCTAGTCTAGTCCTTTGATCCTCTGAGCATGACCAAGAGGAAGATACTACGAGGGCGCATCTTACCGATCCCTCGTGTTGACTGTGTTAGCTTGCTGACGAAGACTCAGCCTATTGTTCTCCAAAAGCTGCTTTCACCTAAAGGGGGAACCCTTAACGTTCCAATTTCCTTCTTCATTGCATCCCATAAATTAATTAAATATCTTATGAAATACGCGTGTACAGCCTAAGTTTGCAGAAGGTGCTTAAGCGAAAGACAGAGTTCCTGCAGATAAAAAGCTTGCATTCGGTTTTGCCAGACTGAGTCTTTCAACGTTGTGGCATTGTTCTTTGGGCGCTAGACGCTGATGTTCCTTTTTTCACTCGGGGTCACGTACCTTCTTTTCCCTGGCCGCTTCCTGCATCGCCATTGGCTCTTCTCCACTTTTCGTTTTGCAAGGGTAGAGGAGCGTTTGATGTTCCAGGCCGGAAAAAAGGTACGAAGGGAGAAGAAGAAAGAAAAGAGGCCGGTCGAGGCACTTCGGCGAATTTTCATCGGTATAGGTAGTCAGAGGCTATAGGGAAGAGAAGTTGTCGAACAAGAGTGGTCCTTTCGTGCTCCCAACTACTTTCCTCTCCACTTCTCTGCAGCCTGGCGAGTTTCCGTGGACACAGGAATTGACCGGAAAATTGAGCTTTTGTAACGAAGTACGGCCATGTCTCCTCTTTCTCTGCTTTTTGCGAGCCGCAGGAAGAAAGAAGAGTACCGGCAAATGTTTCAGATGGATGAAGAGCGTCGAGCTTTTTTTTCAAGGACTTCGTAGCACGGACAACCTCTATCATGAACCTCTTTTACAACGATTACGCGTTAAAAAGATATTTGCTTTGAGAAGCTTCCGTTAATTCGTAAGGGTGAAATTTCTGTATTGAAAATGGACAATGGATAAAAGAGTGTAGATTGGTCGAAAAATGTTGAAGCGGAAAAGTTTTCTGAATTTCAATAGGCGCTTTGGAGTGTACCTAAGCCTTTGCGCGTGATAACGCTTAAACTAAGCGAAACAGCCCTTGAAGAGAGAAGGAGGAGGATGAGGAGGAGGAGAAAGCGCGGGGCAGAGGGAGAGGCGGAGAAAGAGATACAAAGCAGGCAGCGCGAAATCGGAACAATAGCGTCTTTGCTTTATCATTGTTCCGGAAAGTTTTCAGTCAAGCGCCGGAACAGTTCGGAACTTGCAGCAAGGCGAGATAATAGGCGCGGCTGCTCTCTGTGCGTACTCGAGTGAGAAAATACACACTGCAATCCCCCCAACTACTCCTATAATTTGATTTCTTCGCGTCGTCTCGCAAGCGAGCTCAGCGTAATCGAAAGACAAACACTAATGCGCGCTAAAGTAATTCAATTTAGGTTTAAATATATAACGCGATGATCAAAGCTTCTTCCTTGCGTCAGTTTATGAGCACGTGGTTTTTCATATTTCATTCGTTATTCAACTGATCGAATAAGACAAGTGCTTTGTGCTCCTTGCAAATATTAAGTTGATTAATACATGTATACAGAAGAGAAAAATAATTTATTGTGCCTTACAATAGACACGTTATTCGCGGACATATTACTATTTAAATAGGGAATACGTCAATCAGCCCAGGCTCAGGTGAAAGACCTGTAATTACGTATTCATTTATTCATCGGCTTTACCGAGCTAACCTCATACTCTCACACATACATTTGTCGAATGAGTTTCAGCAACGGCAAGCTCAGCGCAATCGGTAGAATATATATAAAAATCGCCAATCAACGTCCATAATAATCCGTTGCCTCTTTGTACAAGAGAAGTGTACGAGAGGATTGAATACAAATGGCACACGGAAAAGCTCGTGGAAGCGCCACTCGCGAGGCTTTCAATCCGGACTGTACTCGAGAATCAAAAAGGGCCGGGAGCATCATAGTCGCTGAGCGGAAATCAAGAGCGATGATCATAGGCGGGACTACACTCAAGAGTACGATCTCTTCGCAACGAGCGCAATCCGCTCTCTCTCCCGATGACAGCGCGATTCTGGAGGCCTCTCGCTATCCACCTCGTCCATCTCCTACTCTCGGCTTCTTTTTCTCTCTCTCTCTCTCTCTCTCTCTCTCTCTCTCTCTCTCTCTCTTTCCGAGGCCCATGACGCACCGTCGATTTATCGCGAGCGCACACGCAGCCGCGTAACGCGATATCACCACGAGATTCGAAAGTCTCGGCTATGCGAGAGACGCCTCGGGCATAGGGAGGCGCTCGATACACTTGGGCTCTCTTCTCGATCGTAGAGAGATCGGGCTTTTTAAAAATCCTACGGCTCCTTCGATGATTTTCTTGTTTAAATATCCTGACTACGTGGAGTTCCTTTGTTCCACTGCTTTGATGAGTGGTTTGCTCTCTTACGGACGTTGGGCTATAGAGTTGTTATTGATCGGCAAAATTAGCTTTTTATAGATGAAGAGCTGCTTGATTTATTGTTCAGTGCTTTACTGCCACGGGGATAAGTTAATTTAGCAAATTAGATTTTCTTGGAGAATATTTTTGGATTAAGCTTTAAATTGAACAAGTTGAAGAGGTCAGGAGAAATAAAATACGCATCTTAAAAAAAGACAAAAAAAGAATTTAGCAAGATTAAGGGCTAAGTAAACGACAAAGTCATTACGATAATCTGCACTGCAATTAATCAGTCTGCTTGCTTCTTTGTAAATAAAATTATGCACAAGAAAAAACGAGGACAATTTGTTAACGAACGTAGCATCAACTTAAACGAGAAACTAATTTATTTTCCTTAACTTTTTCAAGCTAAGTAAATTTTCCCGTAAAACTTGGGTATATCTTTAGTCACCGAACCAACAGTTGCACTAATCCAATTGCTAGACTAATTTGCAAAGCAACAGAAAAATTCAAATCAAACCAAAACACCCTGTGCAACCCTTCGTCCGTTGTTCTCGCATTGATATTCAAGCCTCGAGACTCTCAACATTCAGTAGCAGTGCAGACATAGCCGAATATTATCATGCCAGTAACGCAAGGTGTCCGATACAACCAAGATCCGCAACTATGCATCTCGAGAGCTAGGAGCACAACAAGCTCGCCAGGAACGCTTCGTCTTCCGTGCGCGGTCGCACTAGTGCGAGGACGGGCGATTTATGCGGTGCGCGAGGAGCGCCAGCCAGAATTCGCCGACGAATACCGCGGTCCTCGAGAATATTTCGCCGAATAGGCTCAGCACGTCTGGAATAGTTTTCGCCCCCGCCCGATTGTTTATCCCTCGGCGTTGACGACGTACCTAAGTCTTTCCCTCCCGCTTTTAATCACAGGATTTACGTCGTTCAGACTAACTAACGACAAAAGAATCATTACAGACGATTTTTTATGGAATAGGGGGGGGGGGAGTAGTTCGTCGGTCTGGTATAACAACGAGTCTGCCTGTGGATTTCGAGTCTGTCTCTGTCCGGGAGGTTTTGGACGCGGTCCAGCTGGGTAAGCGCTTGTTGGACCATCCTCTCTTTCCTCCTCCTCCCCCTTCCCGCGTCGGCGGCGATGAAGATCCTAGTACGCGCGTCGAGCGTAAAGCGCATTGTCGGCTGGAACGAACAAGCCGAAATGCCGTGGGATCGTCTGGCGCGTGATTTACGCTGAATCGCTGGGCTTTAATTACTTTCTGCTACGAGCTTGCAAGTTTCGATAGGCTTAGAAGCTCCGGCCGCTCGTTATAATATTGACGCTAAATTTATTTGTTTTTTGCCCGAACGAAGCAATACAAACGCTGTACATTTATTATGAAATAAAATAATCTTGGCGTTTCCATTAAATCGGCGAAACAAAATCTGGAATCTTTAACGAAGGATCGATAAAGGAAGAAAAAAGCGAAGGCTTTATCAAGAAGCAACGAGTTGTTAATAACGTAGCCAGCCTGGCAGAAAGTGCGTCGCGCGCGATCGGTGCGCAAGAGAGAGCAGAATGCAATAATTACCGTTCCGGCGCGCACTTGTCGATGCAGCCAACGTATCGATCTCTCTCTCTCTCTCTCTCTCTCTCTCTCTCGCTCTCGCTCTCTCTCTCTCTCTCTCTCTCTCTCTCTCTCTCTCTCTTCGCTCTCTCCTTTAATGAATGCATTACGGGATCGCGTGCTTCCGCCCAAAGATTCAAGTGTCTGTTTGCTCGAGCGTCAGCAGTAGCAGCCAGTCCCTCCTAGCCCTCTGGCTATATCCCGTCGCTGCCTTACGCCGGCGGCCGATTAATTACAACTCGGAGACACACACAGACGCAGGCACAAGAGTATACCCTCGCGCACACTCACACGCGCGCGCGGACATGCAACTGAGCTTGGTAAGGTAGAAAGCCTTTGACGGATTTCTTGCTTCTGTCTCTTCACGGCAAACGAGAACGCGAGCGAGCTCGTTCGTCCTTACTTCTCCAGTCGATTTCTCAATTTAATTAATCTTACTCTCCGAGTTTCCGACTTGTCCGTGGCTTCCGAATAAAAATTAGTCTTGTTAGACTATCGTAATTCGATAATCCTTTGTCGAGACACACCATTTTTTCTTTTTCTCTCTTTTATATCGTACCTTTTTCGTTACTCGATGAACAGAAAAAAAAAGTATTTGTTTTGCTCCCTCCGTGGATCGGCACATAAACCGTATACTTTCGAGCTATCGGAAAACGCTATGCTCCCGGCAAACACTCAGGGGAAGGGGCAGAGAAAATTCAATACACCAGAAGAGAGAGAAAGAGCTCTCTCCCTCACCCCCGGTCATTACCGATTTTTATCAACGCGTCGAATTGCCGGTTTCGATCGTTTCTCCCGCGCTTGGGCAAACACGCGCGCGCGCGCCAGGCGTCATTATTGCCGATTCGCGGCCGCGCGCGCGCTCTATACCTCCCCTCCCTATTCCCTTTCCCCACCTCACACGCGGGACGTCCATAGCTGGGCCGTGCGTTTTCATTGTTTGCGCACACAACCGCTAGCTGGTCTAGCGCGACCGGCCCTTCCCAGCCTGCGGGAAAACGACCCCGAGAGCTAGCGCTCGCCGTTTTCTAAATTACATCCCCGGAGAGTTCAGCTGCTCTTCCGCTCGTTCTCCTCCTCATCCTGTGCCGAGGAGGAGAAGAAGAAGGAGATGCTGGCGAGCGAAATTGACTAATGGCACTTGGGTGCCGGGCAGCAGAGGCCACCGCTCCCCTCTCGCTCGGCCCATTAAATTCGACTTTGAAGAGGCGGAACATTGAAAACGCTCGGTCGAGAGTTTGACGATTGGCTTCTCTCGCGCTACGGGCTTTGGTGGTCTTTTTTTTCTTACTTCCTTTCACGACTCCCGCCGGAATTGGATTATCGGAAAGTTTCACGCTGCGTTGTACGTCGCCCGTTCTACCATTCGCCGGGGAAGAAATATGGGAAGTAATTCCACGTTTGAAAAATTAGCGGCTCCGAAGAAAAATGTCGAAGCTCGAAGATATCCCTCTCTCGCCTCTTTTTTCCGATAAAATGACTTTTTAAGCAAGCTTTCCTTTTATTAAACGTTGAAAAATTTTGTGATTCTTTATCGTCGTCGAATCGTCCAGTAATATTTTCTTTTTTACGACGGTAAAAAATATGACGAGATCAATCGGCGATATCGTAAAGGAGCGAGTATGAATTTACTATAATTTTACGACATTCCTAACATGAAAAAAAATGTAAAGGAAAACTGCTAAGGTATTCTCAAGTCGCGCGGATTACCAATAAACATACCACGTTCCTCCTCGGGCCTGATATATCCAGCAAAAGCAGGCAGCAGATAATTAATAATAGAAATCGATCGGCTGTCTATGACGGGTTCATTACGCTTCGGACCATCAAGTTGTCGAGGCTCGAGGATCGGCAGAGGAGAAGGGCGCAGGTATACACTCACACTCTCGGAGGCACATACATATAAACATACCTTAGCCGTAATGCCAGGTGGGGGTTGCTGGTGCTCGAGATTAATTAGAGGTTTTTCCATCGGTCCTGGGGCCGTCTCGGCGTGTGGGCACGCGGCGGGGGCTTCATACGCGACGACAGGCTTCCGCGGAAGTCCCATTGAGCGAGCTGTCACGGGCCGCTGCTGCTGCTGCCTGGGCTCTCGTGAATGGGCCTATTGATCGCGCGGAATGCGCGAGTCGCCGGCAACAAATATATACGCGCGCTAGCGAGCGTCCGCTTTCAGAATAGAGAGAAAGAAAGAGACGGAGAGAGAGAGAGAGAGAGAGAGAGAGAGAGAGAGAGAGAGGGAGTGCGTCGTTAGGGCGCAAATTTTAAACGCGCCTCATTGTACGCCGCGGCTTTTCAATCGTAATGAGAAAAGGGGAAGAGAGAGAAAGGTAGTGAGCCGCTGCTGCCGCGAGTAAGAGGAGGTGTGCTTGAAGGGCTCCGGCTTTTCTTTGTCCAAGCCATATACCCCCCTTCTCGTTTCTCTCTTTCTCTCTTTCTCTTTCTCTCTTGGGGCTTGTCTTATTTTTCTAATTTGCGCGCTATGACGTGATTATTCTTAGCGGCGGCGAGGAAGGCCGTTGTCAGGAGGCGAGGATTGTTGTGTCGCTGCTCGTACGATCGTAAGCCGCACTGAGCTACGTCGCAAAACATCTCTCGCCGACTCTCATTTCCCCCCCTCCTTCTCTCACTTTAAGTCCTATACTCGCTTTTATTATCCGCGGTATGCTAAGAATGCCAAGTTATTGAAATTAAAAAAGGATTTATACGATTGTGGTTAATGAAATTTTTGTTTTATATTCCAACTCCATGTAACACGTTTATAATAATAATAAAAATGATGCATTAATCAAGCTAACAAATATTTCATTAGATCTCGACCGCGCAACAATAGGCCATCGCCATACAAGCTCCCAGCTTTACACGCTAAGCTATCGCCTAACAACAAAGCACACACACCAGCTGCAGGGTGCTCTCGGAAATCGCCTTATTCTTTGCGACGAGAGAGCCAGACGAGCTGGGAGGAAGGGGGAGTAAGCTACAAAATACAGAGCGACTTCGCCCGCGCCGGCGTCAACAAGAGAGGGAGAAGTGAGCTTTCTCTCTCTATCTCGCGAACAACGGAGCTTTCGGCGGAATTACGCTTGCGGGGCGCGCTGCGGCAGCACAAAGACTACTGAGGCGCGAAGAGCCGCGTATACAGTATAGTATACAGAGAGCGGGCTTTTGAGCCGCCACGCGCTCGAATTAAATTGTCGCTCAGGCCTGGACGCCCGGGCTCTGACGGCTTTAATAATATCGAGGAGAGAGAAAGAGAGGCTGCCGAGCGAGGATGACTGATGGGAGTATAACCCCTTCGTCGATATCATCGGGCGTTTCATATACGCGCCCGAGAAAGAAGATACTTTGATCGATGACGGGGGGCAACGCAGCCCCTCCTCTTTTCCATTGCTTATACGTTTTTACGGCAAGGATATAGAGCAGACCGCGAAGATCGCAATTGTCGCTCTCTTGCTGGATTAATCGTGTTACGCGCCTGGGGTATACGCTGAGCGCTACATCGAACGGAAATTGGACCTTGGGGTATTACGCAGCTAACGGATGGACTTGAGTACGTAGGTATGCGCACGTGTGCGCCTGAGAAGGGGGGGAGGGATTATTTTCGGTTTTTGGTTTCGCAGGGTTTGGGTTTCGGTTGCTCTCTGTTATACCTTCGACGCTGGCTTTCGAAAACGGATTTGCTGGCTTCTTTGCGGTATTCTTCCGAGCTTCGAACGTCGTGTAGGCTTTCGCGTACGCCGTTACCCTTTTTATAGCAGCTCTCGGTTTTTTCCTTCGTCTTTGCCTTTTTCGCTAATTTGATATGGAATAAACGGCCGAGGCGAAGGTAATGAGGAAAATGGGCTTTCGTTACGGATTCCGTAACACTGTATTGGTGAGAATAAAATATTATTTTTTTTCCTCTTAAAAATAAAAGAGAAGAAGAAATGCTAAGCGAAGGATCAAGCAAGCCGGATAAAAATATCTAAAGAGTCCTTCGCAAGACTTACGACAGCCAATAATCAAGCAGCATAAGAATACGTCGGAGAGGACTTCCCTCTTTTCTTTATTCCGTAGGCTAAGGTCAGTCGAGTCCTTATATAAGAACACGGAACCAACGGAGCGCGCGGCACATAGCAGCGCGAGGGGGCAGCGGGAGGCCGAGGAAGAAAAAGATCGTGGATCCAAAAAAGGGCCGAGGAGGTGGAAAGGACGCGGATAATGGAAAAGCCGCTCGAGCGTGTATTTTGCGCGAGTGCGCGTGAGAGAAAGTCCGCGTGTGCACGTACACACGCCCGAGAGCTCTATGAAGCCTCGGCTCATTGTCCAGCCATATCCGAGAGTAAAAGCAAATGCCCGGAAGTGTCTCTTTCTCATCCTGACCCCCCAAGCGCGATTATATAAAGAGCATGAATGTTTTTTTGACCGAAAGCAAAGCGGCCCGAGAGCGTGAAACGCTGGCCTTTGTCGGCCGGATCGCCCGACGGGGCAATGCTGCAAAAAGTTTGCGCTCGCGAGAGAGAGAGAGAGAAGAGCGTTTGTAAGAGCGCCAATTACGGGGTAATCAGCGCTCTCGGCTACCAAACGCCTGCTTCGCTAATGGCGCGAGGCTCCGCGAGTTTTCGCGCGTGTAAAACAGAAGCTAGATTTTCCGGGACACGAGGATGGACGCGAGAGGATTAGCAAAAACGCCGAAACTACAACGCCGGCGGCGGCAGCGGCTCGCTTTGCTCGCAAGCCCCTGACACGCTGGCCTGGGGATGATGCTCCTCCGGAGCAGTAACTGTGATTAGGGTGTTCGCGGCTCTTGCAGCAGGTATCTCTCTGTGTAAAGTGTGAGAAAGAGTGGCGAGGCTAGACATGTTTGGACGTGTTACTTTTTTTTCTTTTTCTTTAAAAGGACAAAGCTCTGGAGGAAACATAAATAAAGCCGTGTATGTTTGCCAAACATAAACATATTTTTATTCGGGCGCGCTCGGAGTCGCGGAAAAGCAGAGAATGAGAAATCTAATTAGCCGGCGAGTAGCCGAAAGAATCGCTCTTTATCAAAATTAACCGCGAGTTTTATCAGTCGCTGTTCTTGCCGGCCACGGAGAAAGAGAATACTATTTTACAGAGACCAAGAATACGAGAGCATAAGCGAAGGGGGTTAGTTGGCCTGTATGTGTGCTCGGGCTGCTTCTCCTCGGGTCGAGAGCGGCTTTATCTGACTAGGAAATTGCGAGCTTCTAATCTACGGTTACGCAATTCATTACGGGCCCCGGCGGCCCCGGCCAACGTGTGGACGTTGATTAATAAATTTTCATTTAACTTTTCTGCGAAAGCAGCTTGGAAAAACTTAATTGCAACCTCGTAATTCGCGATGCTCGATCCTATCGCAACAGCAGAAGATGGGGGAGCAGAGTAGGGCCGGCCGAATAAAGCTGAAGATCCTTGTTGCCGACAACGCGGCCAGGCGCACTTCGACCGCGAAGAATACCCCCCTTGGCTTATCTCTCGCTTATCGGCGAAGTTTTCGACTTGTAATTAGGGAGCGTAGCCTCTCTCCCTCTGCCTCCGTCCCTCTTTGAAAAAGAACACACGCGGGATCGGCCAGCGAATGAGCGCGTTTGAAAGGGAAACGGATCGTTATCGGAGCCTCTTGTGCGCCGAATAAATTTGAAGTAGCCGCTGTGTAGTCTACTGTGCTTGCGGCTTTATATCCAGCCAGGACAAATGTACGATACTAATTAAAGTAGTCGATTCTGTCAAGCAGGTGATAGAGACGAATGAAGCATCGCGGCGATGCTGCTTCTATGGGGAATTAAAGGCCGGAAATGATTTCCGGGACGTTTCGTGCCCATTGGTATATATGCAAGACCGAGCGAAAAGGTGTACACAGCAGCCGGGCCGATTAACCCGGGGTGCGTCGGTCGACTTGATCGACGGCTCGTTAATTATTAACGTCGCTCGGGAATTGGAGTAACGGTCCTGCCTATGCCCCCCGCGACGAGCATAGCCCTGCACTAGGAGGCTGAATTATTGCTAGGACGACGCCCGAGGTGGTCCATCTACAAAGCTTCGTTACTCTCTGTTTCTGCCACTGCCAATTTGATGTTCCCCTCTGTAGATCGAAGCCTATTTTTTATCCGAATATTTTGCAAACAATTTTAATAGCGCAAGATTAAAAACCAAAGAACAATAAAAATTCCAGCCTAAGCAATGTGCAAGCAGCACTCCCTAATCGCAGCCCAGCAAGCTACACAGAAAAGGTAGAGATCTAGCCATCAAATAATTAAGCCAGACTTGAAATCGAAAGACCAATCGGCTAGGCTCAGCTCAACATCGCGCAAAAAAAGTCAGGAACTTCATTTCCAACGGTCTCTCCCGCTGCGCATAGGTTCAAAGGAAAAAAGCCGAAGTGTGCCAAGCTTCCCTCGTTTCGTCCGTCCGGGACAGCTTTATTGGGACCACGCCTAGCGCGAAACCGTTAATTATTTCAGCGGCAGGGGCCGCACACGCGCTTTGCCGTCGTATAACTAAGCCTAAGCAGAACAGCACCCTCAAGCAGCGGCTTATACGACCTAGCCAAGAGGCTGACTAGAGCGCTAATAAGGGTATTATCATAACGACAGCAAGTTCTATACCGAGAGGCATCGTTTCTCTTTCTCCGGAGAAATGCCGCCTGGTCTGGAAGCCAAAGGATGGCTTTTCTTATTAGCCTGTTTTCTACGACTGGCGGTGATGCCGTGTCGATATTGAGCGACATTGCAATAAATGCGATGTTGAAATGAAGAAATGCGATAAGGATGCTTTGCTAAATGCAAAATAATTTATACGAGCCAAGAGCGAGAATGAAAGAGAGGGGAAGAGGGAGAGAAAGAGATAAAATTAAGCCTGCATAGCGGGCGTCACTAGTCGAAGTCTATATTTAAGCAGGCTTAAAGGAGCATCGGTCCGAGGTATATCCGCGGGAGCGCGCGAGACTGCGCGTTATCCCTCATCGATTGTTTCCCAGATATATATCCGGCGAGTCGGTGCTGCTGCTGCGCTAGTACTCCTGCCGCATCCGTAAGTTTCTCACAGTAGTAGGCGCTTATACGCGCGAGTGTGCGCGTCGTAAAACAGCCGGAGAACAGAGGACTATAAAGTAAGCGAGCGGCCCGCGCTAGGGAGGGGAGGGCGCCAGTCGAGCAGGCTCCCTTCTTAAGGGGCCGCCTTTATCCGGGGGATTAGGGGGCGAGTGAGCGAGGCTGTTCTCTCACGCGCTCGCAAGCGCCAAGAGAGACACCTCTTGGCCGTCCCACGCGCTCCCTTGCGAAAATATGGCGATGCATATTCATTAGTCGAGCCTCGCGTATCGTCTTCCTCCTCCTCCTCCTACTCGTATTCCTACTCCTCTGCTCCTACTCTTACTCTACCCCCTAGGAATATTTACGCTCGAGATGCCACTCGGACGAACGATAAGTCGCGCATGAGCTCTTACTCGGTGAATCTAATCCGCTGCGTCTTCCGCTATCCGCCCTCCTCAATATTTTTCAAGTGACCTGCTACCCCTAGCTACTCGGGGTTAATTGCTGCTTTACGAGCTTGAATTTTAGTGGAGTCTGCTCTGGTATATGTCGGATGAATTGGCTGCTGGTAATTGAGAAACTGATTACTCGCTGATTTGACAACTTTCTATAAATTTCACACGTCGATTACTATTTAAAAAGAATATCGTAAATTTTTGAAAAAAAAATGTCAATGTAGATAAAGACTAGAAGGTTCGCTCAAGCGCAATTGAACGAGCGCGAGACACGTCGAGTCCAAGTGCCTTTCATCCGACACGTTCTCACCCGATTAAGATCCAAGAAGGAAAGACGAGATCAGAGGGTGGTACGTAGTCACTCGCGCTATCGACAGCCAGGGGTGAGGGAAGCTTGGGGGAGGAGAGAGACACCGGTAAATATGTCCGCGCAACCGCCGCAGATATTCCGAGCCGCTGAACCGTAAACTCGGGCCGAGCTTTAAGGGTAACGGAAGCTCTCGCAAGCTCGAGGAGAGGAAGCCTGCGCGAATTTCGCGGCCATCGAGTATCGCCGCGTCTTTGACTTACGGCCTCGCTGTACTTCTTCTCCCTCGACGAACTTTTCGTGTTTACACGTTTCATCACTATACGCTGGCTGTTCCATTTACTCCCGACCTCGCGCTCCTTTTTCTCTTTTCCTTTCTTATCTCAAGCTCACACGTGCTTTCCGATTTTTAATTGTACATCTAATTTGTTTTATGCTCGCTCTTTATTGTGCTCTGTGTTGTATTTGTGTGTCTCGCAGCTCAGCTGGCCAACATTTCTTATTTCCCTTTTGTCCGCTGTACTCCCGAAGCAAGCTCTCTTTCTCGATTTTTCTCCTGTTATTCGTCGAACTAACCATTCCCATTGTTTCCGCTTAAATCACTTTTGTCTTCGCTGCCGCTTCATTCTCCTGTCTATCTTTATATCTCATTCCCCTCCCGCACTGGCTTATTTTCCCTTCCCTACTCCCTCCTCCCGCCCAAGTTGCCCACCCCTTCGCTCTCTGGTGCTTCGTCTCTTTCTCACTCGGATCTCTATCGATTTCCTCCTCCCATCCTTTTTTCCTACTTTCCTCATCCCCTCATCCTCCTCCCCGCCCATCGGCATCCCAAGATCGCTGCGCAATTTTTCCTCCGCTCGTAAACTTCTGTTTCCTTGCTTGGCGCGCGCGGGCGCACGACTGCAGTCTCTCTCTCTCTCTCTCTCTCTCTCTCTCTCTCTCTCTCTCTGTCTCTCTCTCTCTCTCTCTCTCTCTCTCTCTCTCTCTCTGTCTCTCTCTCTCTCTCTCTCTCTCTCTCTCTCTCTTTTCTCTTTTGTGCTTGCCGCGTGGCGATTCTTCTTTCTCTCCAAAGCAGTAGCTTATTTTATTTTTCCCATTTACTTAGCTCTCTCGCTTTTGTATCTCCACTCATTTGTAACGAGCCACCTCTATTTTTTTTCTTATGATTCTTTTGTCTCGACGCACAGGCCTTCCCCCGCCCCTCCTATTTTCTCAACAAACCCAATATCTTTTAATTAATTTCAGTTTATTCTATTTCATTCATTACTCCCACCGTGACTATTTATCATTGCGCCTGAAAGATGCTCTTTCAGCATTTCTTGTTAGCATTGGAATATCCAGATGTTTTCATGTCTAGTTTACCTTTGCTTTTCCCCACCTCGACCTCCCCCTTTCTGTCACTTCTTAGGCTCGCGTTGGCCTAATACAACAACCTAATAAGCAAGATAAGTTTCTATTACTGCCGTTCAAGTTAAAACAATTTTCTCGAACCTCCGGGTGCAAAATATGTATGAAAGATACATGGAGTAACAAGAGAGGGAGAGATAGTCTAGCAGGGACAAAAGAGGAAACACAGCCGGTATAATCCAACGAGCGTGTAGCGACAGCAGCGGCTATGGAAGAAAGACACGAGTGAAGGAGGTGGAGAAGACGTAGTAGACGAGCGATGAGATGAGGAGGAAAAAAAAGAAAGGCGTGCAGCGAGGAAAGAAAAGAGAAAGGCCGGTCAGGCTGCAGCTCTCTCTCTCTCTCTCTCTCTCTCTCTCTCTCTCTCTCTCTCTCTCTCTCTCTCTCTCTTTCTCTTTCTCGTATGCTCTCTCGCTCCCATACCTTAGCTACGTACATACGAGTGTTACGTACGTGCTCGTCGTAGTCGGCAGCGGCAAGTTGCCAGACGATCTTACGGCCTGTTAGCCAAGGAAGGCCCGGGAGAGAGAAAGAGAGAGAGAGAGAGAGAGAGAGAGAGAGAGAGAGAGAGAGAGAGAGCTAATTACCTACATACCAGCGCGCGGCTGCTCTCCGGGACTCTCGAGTTTCGAGACATGTTTCACGTCTGACTTACTCCTTCCTTTTTCCACTGCAGCCTTCTTCCTTCTGACTTCGCCCCGCAATTATTCTACCGCGAGCAAGAGCCAGCAAGATAGACGACGATCATCGCGCCCCAATCCCTCCGGCAAGCTCCACTTCCCCCTGCCCATCACAGACGAGGGCAGGTGACGAATTTTTTTGCTCTCGGTTACGCGCAGGCCCCCCTCCCGCGACACATTCTCCGAATGATTGTTAATCAGAGATTAGCTTTCGTCTAGCGGATAGAAAGGAAATAAGTAACGACTAAAATTTATGTTTCAGAGACGAATTTGAGCTTTTTTTATCTATCCCTGGTTATGAGAATCTTTCAGCTTTGGAAATAAAAAGGGAGATGCAGCACGTGCAAGTAAAAGTTACAAGCGGAATCGGGCGAATGGCGGAAACGTCGGCAAAGCGCAAGACAGTGCAGCCGGCGAGCTAGCAAGGGATAATAGGCCTTACACTCCCGGATAAAGAATGAGACGAGGAGTCGCGGGGACAGCTGTAAACGCCTTTAACGGTGGCAATTAATGAAGTAGCATCGCTAGGGAGCACTGGGCTTTCCGTTCTCTCGCGGACGATCCGCGAGCCTCGCGGGAAGAAGCGAGAATTCACGTGGGCCCGTGACTGGGGAGCTTTTATCGTTAGTCGTCGTCTGGCCATTCGTTGCCTTCGAGAAATGGCGCTCGTGAGAAATTTCTCAAGCTAGGGATAGCTGGGGCAAGGGGGGCAGCTCGCGGGAAATTGATTGTCACCGGCCGAGTGATTCTGGACTCCTAAACGTTTCTACGATTTGTAAGAATGACTTTCTTTGCCGAGGAAGTGAACTCGAGAATTCAAGCTGCTGGCTTGAAAGTTCCTTTGGCTCTTCTAGCTGTACGAATGACTGGAAGAGCTGGTAAAATAGGAGAGAATGTGCGGTTCGAAAAAGTTGGTAGACGAAGAGAGTCCGCTTGGCAAATATTTGAATAGAGGAGGTTTAATATTTACTCGGGCTCGTAAGGAATTTTAAACGTTTCTTTGGATTTGTAATGATAAATTTTACTTCGTGTAAAACTTTGTGAGAGTCGATTTAAATTTATCACCAAAAAAAACTATTTGATTAATTAAAAAATTTGATTTGTTAATCAGTAAGAATTTTAACGTGGCCGAAGGAGTACTTGCTGGTTTAAAATCAACGCACGGAGGGAAGGCGGTGGAGTTCACGGCTTGCTCTAACGAACAAACCTGCCAATTACAGCGGATTCGTGATAATTAAATAAGACTAGCAGCCCTGCGAAGTGCTTATGCTTTAACATTTTAGCCATTTTACCAAGAAAATATTTCCGAGCTCGTTTGCCAGCGTTCAAGGGTAGGCTCGTTATTTTTCATCGAAACTACTGATGCCCAAGTGCTTATTATTTTGATAGATGAGCTTAAAGACGCAAGCATGAATTCCTGCTGAATCTTATTCCAACTTACTAGTAATAAATCGAACTGATATCCATGAGAGCTTAATTTGAGGTACGTACCTGAAACACAAATAAAGGAGAAATATATTAGACATTTGCTCATCTGTGAATATATTCAGTATTAATAAATTCAAATAAAATTATTGAAATAATTATGATCAAGATACGTCGAATATAACCCTCAGGCAAGCAAATTGCTACATTAATTCAGGGAAAGCTTAAATCGTTTCATATCCGTCCTTTACCAGGTTCACTTTCCTGATCATAAAAATCGGAAAAATTCCAGGCTCGCTCTCGATATTGCCGAGCAACCCAGCAAAGGAACGTCCGCTATGTCAGGCTCTCGTTACCCCTTCCCCTCCGCTGAAAAAGCGCATTAATACCACACATCGTCGGCCTTACGTTTCGCCAATTTTCGCTTCCCCACGTGTGCCGATAATGGACTCGATCGTTTCCGGCGAGAGAGGAGCGTTATTTTGACTGTCACGGAATGCGGCAGTGAAAATTTACCACGACCCCTTACCCCTCCCCTACATATACCTGTAGTAGTCTGCTTCATTAACGCGTTCTGTTAACGAGTATTCATTTGGGCTCGCTATTTAATTTGAAATTGTCGCGTTTAAATAAGCTAATCAATGGCCCGGAAAGCAAAGCGTGAGAACATCGAGAATGAGAGTTTTATAATAAGTTTGCGAATTTGAAAAGCACATATGCATATCAATTACGCCGTATTTTACTAACATAACTTTATGCTAATATTCGTATTAAAATAAATTTGCAATTTCATCAAAAGTACTTTTTAAAAAAGAATTAATATATCCAACAGATTTACAATAGTCCTCTGACGAGCATCAAACACCTCCTCGTCTACGCGTCGTACCGTTATCCAAATTAAAACGAAAAGGAAAAATAAAAAAGGCCAAGCATCTCGAAAACATAGGGGCGACATAAGCGACAAAGCCGTAAACATGTAGCCTTGAAAAAATAAGCATCCTAGCGCACTAGCTAGCTTTCCGCGCCCTTAATCATATTAACTGCATTAACCGCGCAACCGAGAGAGACCGCATGGGGTGAGAGTGAGTACGCGAGAGAGAAAGAGTGAGAAAGGTGACACGCAGGGGCAGAGAGGCGTCGCCGCAGCATTAGCGGCTATTTCGACGCCGAGGCGCATTAGCGCGTTAGCGCGAAATAACGGGGGAAGAAACTAATGGTGGCGCGCACGCGTCTCCTCTCTCCTCTCCGTCTAAGCCATAGCTCGAGTGTGTTTTTGAATTTTTAAGCGCCCACACGAAATACTTTTCCCGATCTTATATCAGCTTATCTCTCTTTTTATTTTTATCTTTCTTTTTTTCTAATTATCTAATGTGGGAACAAAATTTCAAAAAAATATCGTCGACTTTCTCATCTCGGGACAAAAATCTCTTGACCTCATCCCCGTGTTTGACTTGCCGCAAAAACCATTAGGTGAAAGAGCATGTTGCTCGTGAATTATCACGAAACTGCTAGCTAGAGCGTGCGGACACCTCGGCCAATGATTATTTTCGGCCTTCATCTTCTCAACGTGGCGCACACTCTGTATATGTGAGCGTGCGTAGGTGCCGAGTGTCACCTAGTGTGTAATTTGTGCTCTGTACTGTTATCCCAGCGGCACGTTGAAAAATTCAAAGTGCGGATATGTAGAAGCTCGCGCGCGAGCTAACCTTTTTACATATGTATGGACGGGTTTGTAATCGTGTTTTAGATGGCATCTCTGCCATGGGAACGTTACAGTTCCGTTTTCACGCCTATCGTTTGTGATGAGAAGAGGAGCTGCTCGGCTTGTTAGATCACGGAGATGGGGAAAAATAAGGTCAGTGGGATGATGGCAGAGGATATTTTTTATTTAATCGGGAGTAGCCAAGTTATCTGTACAGTTATAATCGCCGAGACTTTGTGTTTTTTTGAAACCACAAAAAGGAACATAAAGCGATTTAGAAAAAAATTCAGAAACAGCGGCAGGAGACGGGTTGGCAAAGTCCGAGGAGGATTCTAGCGCCCTGTTGAATGATATAATTGATATCCTAATGCTCGGCACAGTTGTTACGAGCTCGGCTGCTGCTCAGTAGCAGTCCAGCTTCATGAAGACATTCCCCCCTCCTCGACTTCAAAGAGGCCTGCTCTCTATGTGCTGTGGAGCACAAAAGCAGTGCGTCTCACGGCTTCGTCCAGGTAAGGAAATAACGAGGAGAGCTGCAGGTGGCGGATAAAAAAGACGAGCGTAGCAGCAGCAACAAGCCGTTATACGCGCGCGTGCGCGAGTGAGAGCAGAACTCTTCTCTCGGTGTAATTGACTCGGCGCGAGGCTCGCGGAAAACAATTACAAAACGCCGGTAATTGGGCGAGAAAGAGAGAGAAAGAGAGCAGGCACTACTACTACTGCCCCACTGTGCCTCTCGTCGCCCAAGGAAGATCAGCCTGTCGCGCGAGCGAGAGAGAGAGAGAGCCTTAATTGTTCCTCGCGTCTCTCTACCCTCTCAACCCCCTTGCCCCGTCCCCTCCCGTCGACGTGGGAAAAACCGAGCGCTGCTCTCCTTCTTTCGATTATTCTCAGTGTAGGGAGACTCGCGAACGAGAGAGAGAGAGAGAGAGAGAGAGAGAGAGAGAGGGGAGGGGAGGGGTGATTGTATCCCGAGGTCTGGTTTCCAGCGCTCTCTGTGTTTTTTGTGCCATGGTCCCCGACGGCTGCGGATTTTAATTGGAGACGGATCGCAAATATTTATGGAAATATTAAGTGCACGAGGATACGATGAGCACCGTTACAGTCCTATAGAACTCTTTTTACGCTACCGATCCGTTTGGTCACCCCCCCCCTCCTCCACCGCTCCTTTCTCCTTCCGTTTGTTTATTTTTCTTTCTCGAGATCCTCCGGATGGTCACAAAGCCGTGAGAAAAGAAGTATAGCGAGGTCGATGTCTGATCAGGCGGACAATCCGGCTGGTACGTTATGCTTGTCAGACGTCTTAAAGTCTTTTGTGAAAAATAAATGATTAACAGTGTTTCGAGAATATCATTAAAAATTAGCGTTTGAATTCATTAAACGGAGCTTTTCAAAAAGGTCAAACGAGCGAGAAAAGCAAAAATTAATATTCGTTCTATTCCGTCATAGTTCATTTAAACCAGCTCGAAATAATATCAGCGATGAAAAAGAATTTTTAATAAAGTTCCTCCCTCCTCCTTCCTGTCCCCCTCCCCACCCTTGAAATCACCAAGTAAAATACTCTCGAGCTCTACCCTTATAAATGAGTTAAATTTAAATGGTTTCATTAAGACACTAATAATTCAGGTCAGATTTAGCGCGGAAGATAAAATTCATTTCGTAATTACACTTACAAATCTCCAAGAGATATAAAGTGCATAGCCCCCCGTCTATATCTGTATACTAACCACTCGACTAATTAAAAACACTAGGCTCACGGGGGCTCCCCCAAATGACCGGCAGACCAAACAATTACTCGTCATTGGAAATTCATCACCGCACATCAGCGAGAAATCGCTGGAATACTTGACTAGCCCCCCCGCACTGAAAAAATCCAATTGAAAACGCCTAATTTCGCAAACAAACGGCATGCAACTAGGCAAGAAAAGCGAGTAGGTACGTACAAAAACAGGTTGGAGTCGTCAAATAATTGGAAAGCCCGCGCACCGGCGAAATATGACGAAGAGGGACGGAGGGACGCACGGGGGCTCGACTCTGTCGCGCGGCTCCAGTTCGTTAATTGCGTTTCCCAATCAAATCAAGGCGAGTAATTAAATGCGATTATTTCGCGGTACGGCATCCCCGACGTCCCCGCTTTTCTCTCTCTTTCTCTTTCTCTCTCAATAGGCCATCGAACGGGCGAGGGAAAGAAAAAATAAATTAACGTTGAACAGACACTCGTTACGATTGCAAAGCACGATCCTCCACCCGCAGAATGCCTCTTCTGCATTTTCGATTTTAATTTATTTGAATTTAATTGTAGCCCCCTTCCCCTGCTGCCATACCGATTCGTTTTTGCTGTCGTAGCAAAAAATCCGAGGCTATATCGGTTATTAACGAAATAATACTTTTGCAAAGGTTTATCGAAAGCTCGGGTGGATAACGCTTGAGTTGTTCTTATAAACTTACATTATTCATTTGTTCCAAGGCGAGAGTAGCAGTTACTCGTTAAAGAAGCATTCTCCGAACAATTAAAAGCGTCAAACCGCGGCGGAAGAGGGAGACGACACAGGGAGTGAAGGAGGAGGACTTCCCCGGCAGCTGTACGTCCGCGCGCCAATGAATTAAGAGTCCAAGTGCAGTAGAGCCAATCCGTCACTGTCGCTCGGGTTTTCGCGCGAGGCTACTCTGTTATTTAGCTCCTCGCGGCCGCCGACGTCGCGAGAGCAGTATCCCCGTGGGCTCTGCTGCTTCTGCTGCTCTTCGAAGGATACTTTGGCTTAATGGACCGAGCTGGATAAACGCTTGGGCCCCCGCGGATGAACTACTAGTGCTAAGGAGCTTGGAGACCGAGTTGTGGACCTTCTACTTCTTCTTGAAGAAAAGCGGATGTATCTTGTTTTTTTTTCTTTTTGGCTGATTGATGGATATTTTTTTTGTGATGAGAGGAAAAGTTTTAGTTTTAAAATTTTTGAGCTTTTAATGGATTTTGGACAAAGTTCGCTTCTGCTAAACTGAATGTAATCTTTCAGACTGTTTTCGAGATTCAAGAGATGAATAAAGTTGAATAATATAAAAAATTTTATTTAAAGAATATGGATGTTATTATTACATATAAAATAGCTCGATTAAAAATTAAATAATAAATGAACTAGGTATGAGTAATTTTTAAACTTATAATACTGATTCATCGTGTATCAATTGTTCGTGCTAATCCAAGACCGAGCATTGACCTTTGTTATTTTTGAAATATTGTTTCTGCAAAGTAAAATATCGAAAGAATTAATAAAGTAGCGCGAATACAAGATTATATGTCAACCGAATGAAAAGAATCTTACAAAACAATTAATAATCCTATTCGAATCATTCAAACTCAATATGTCTTTTTCACAATAGCTGGACGCAGCATCAAAACAAGCTTCTGTTTGTGTCTTATAAGTTTCGAGAAGAAATTGAAATGTCTGATCGTAGGCCTGTGAAGCAAATACAGTTATTCTATTTAAATCTATTCAATAGGCTGAAATTAAAAACGATACGGGTTTTTAACGAAATTCTGGTTTTAAACACTTACTATTAAATCATCTTCACTGAGTTCATCTAGTTCATTTTGAAATTCTGAATCTATTAATTCGTGTGGTAAACTTAATTCTGCGTTTACGTTTACTTTTACAGTAAAGACCATAATTAGAAAAACACCGAAGGTCAAAAAATAATTTTTCGAGAACATTTTTATTAGTAATGTATTAGCAACTGCTCGCATTTATAAAATTATACAAACTGATTAAATTTCAAAAAAATACTTATTTATATAGTCCGAAGTATTTTGTTTTCCTTTATTCGTACATTTTTATCAAGATAGATATCTCATCCGATAGATACCAATATGTCAATATAGATTTATTAATCCATTCATTTAACAGATAAAAAAAAGAACCCATTTACATCCACAAATTCAAGCGAAAAAGAATGATTTCAGGAAATAATGAAATATGACAAATAAGGTATTATTTACCAAGAAAATAAACAACGCGACAATCCGTCATCTGTTAACAGTTAATAACAAAAACAAAAGAAAAAAATAATCTTAGCCGGTTACTGTTTTCGAAAGAGCAAAAAAGGCAATCACTGCACAGCAAGCCTTTCAGCGACGCCGATGATTCACGCCTTAGGAGGAAATGACGGGAAAAACAAATTAAAGCGGGCTGCATCTGATCGGCGATCGAGGCGCGGGGGCAAGCCAGGTAAACATCTCTTTGCCACTCGTCGGATCGTTGGCACTAGCCTCACACTCGAGGGCACGCCTAAACTGACCGCGCAGCAAGAATCCCGAGATAAGATTATGGCTAAGCGAGGGAGAAAGAAAAAAAAGCTTACAGGAACGAGAACAGTACGCGAGAAGTCTACGTGCAGGTCACTGCACCGTTGTGGGACTCGAGAGCGAGAGAGTAGGTGGCTCATGACGAAAAGCGTCTCGTCGACTTTTTCTACCGACCGGCCTCTTTTCCGAACGAGTCTCGTGTGCCGCGGCTTTCCTATTGCTTACTAGGAAGTCTCTTCGTGATTCGAGGTTATTAATCCTGGTTTCACAAGTGTCGGCTTATCTACGGTTTTTCTCGAAATTTCATTTTTACTCGAGGAATTTTGAAAAATAAGCAACTTCAAAGAAAATTAAAATTGCATCCTTTATTATAAATAATACTTCGCTAATAATGATGCTTTGAAAAATTTCTCTTTACTTTCTTTGTGTTGGTAATTTTATTTTTCCAGAGACTGGCAAACTTAAATTACAAGCAATGTGTTCATTTTTAAAAGCTTAAGCACCGGCGCTTCTTTTGCATCAAGATAAGCCGAGCCACCTGTCATGTTCATCTTAGCAAAGTAAAGTAAAGACGAGCAAGAAAGTGTATTTGGAGAGGAGGACGTTAAAATCCATCGAACAGAGATAAGAAGTAAGCTTATTAAATAAACTTAGCCTCGTTGTAAAGACTGACGTAAATTCGATGATCTTTGAAATTTTTTATGATGCGGCCTCTTCAGCTGAACCATCTCCCTTTAGCCTCGGTATATTAGGTAGAAACTTTAAAAGCTTCGCAATTAATAGAATTAAAAAGAGGCTTTCGAAAACCAAGTACTGCTGGCGCGACCCCACTTTCTCTTTTATGATATTCATTTTTTCATTTTTATCTTCATCTTTCGCGTTTTTCAAAGTCACAAAGGTCCTTACTTTCGCTCTTAAATAACGACTTCATTTCTTTGATAAGGAGTGGTATTACGTGTAAAAAATATTACTCTGAATCTTACTTCGTTATATTAAAAAGTTGAGCTTTTAAGATTTCTCAGCTGAATATTAAGTTTCTGGACTTTTCTTTCTGCTAAAAAGCCGCAATTGTTCGCGCAAAAACGATTATTAGTACTACATTCGGACGCGCCACAATGGAACATCAACGCTTATAAATTACAGTCAAACGAGCAATATCGAATTATTAATCGCCATAAATGCAAAAGCCCTGGCATTATCCTCGGCATCGTAATGCAGCGCAGCAGAATTTCCAATCGCACTAATAAGCGAATGACGCGATTGTCGGACTTCCGTTTTGACGAAGTTACGTACCCATGGCAACAAACGACAGTGGCGACAATAGCGTTCGCGCTCGTTCCTCGTTTTTTTTTTACTTAATTAATCGGGCCGTTGGGAAAAAGGTGGCATCACGTGCGCGCACGACTGCGAGAATGTGGGACGCGCGAGTAATTAAAGAGCCTCTCTTACAAGCTTACAAATGTAACGAACACTTCTTTTTACTATGCTATTCTATGAGTTATTCTTTGTAATCTAGATACGCTACAATGATTTTCTCGGAGGAAAACACTGCATAGGCGTCTAGCGTGATGTTGCATAACATTATTTCTTGTTTTACTATTAACACATTGAACGAATATCTAACTGTAAAAGTTGGATTCGAAATCCAGAAAAGAAAAACCAGGAAAATAATGACCCTAATCTCCGGCAGAATGTTGAATCTATAGAGAAAAGAGCCCAGAAACGCCGCTTTAAAATATATACGTACAAAGAGTGAGGTTTTCGAAATTTTCTAAAATCTAATCTCCGGGGAAAATTAATACCGAGTGCCGGCACTAAAATCTACATTACAAGTCAACTAATTCCCCGAGGTTGTAAGAAAGGAGGAAAGAGGGTACTCTATGCCATCGAGAGAGACAAACAGACAAGCCGCGCGATTCTATCTCTCCCAATCCGCTGTTCCCCTCTTTCGATCTCTCACGTGCGCTCGCGCACACGGCATTAACCACGACACGATGTCGAGAGGGAGAGGTAAGAGGGGGAGGGGGGAGGACACACGAGATATTTAGTTTCTCTCGGCAGGCATTACTGGGACAAAGGTCGCGCGAGAGAGTGTGCGGGGGAGGTCGACGCCGAAAGTACCGGAAACCGACACAGCATGTCTCTCTCTCCCTCTCTCTCTTCGCTCGCACAGCCTCCTCTCTCTATGAGGCCCGTGTCTGTCGCCAGGGCAAAGTAATTACGACGTCACGCTTCCCAAATCCTCCTTCCCCTGCTCTCACCTACCCCCCTGTCGCGGTTCGGCGAAAGCGGCCAAAAAGAGAAAGAGCCGGACGGGCTTTCGTCGGTCGCTATAGGCCTCGGATGTTATTACAGCCCGCAAACTCGAGCCCCCGCACGCGATCCCCAGGCTCGTGTTCCATCTCTCTGCTCCAGCCTCTTTACCTCCCTCCCTTCCAAGATCCAGGATGCTTTCTAGCCCTGACGCGTAGCTCTCTCCGTCCCCTTTTTACGTCTGACTTGACGACTTTGTATCCCCCCCCACCCACAATTCTTCACCTTCCCCCACCCCTCTTTAGTTCGTGGTGAGTATGGGTCTAGCTGACTCCGACTCTGCTAATTGTCCCATGAAAAGTGAAGCGAGGCTACGCAAATGTTTGCTATGCACTAATGAGGATGGCTTTTCAGCTTGTTTCGAATATGGCTGTATATAGTCGGAGAAAATTGTAATCTCCTAGAAAGAGAATATCTAGATATAAAACGTGATATAATTAATCTTTCATCGATTTAGCCTCTTCAGAAAATAAATTTCGAAAGAGACCATATCTATGTGCGTAAGCATTAACTGAAGTGTCCAATTGGATCTATCGATGGCACTTGGGTATCGAATCTAATAAAAAAAATTGAGCCCGCGGATAACGTAATGATATCTCGAAAGTGTAAATTAATTCCGCATTACGTATCCCAGCGGGACGGCCACGTGTCTTAAACAAACGCTATCCGGAGAGTCGAGCTACTAAGGCGCCTTTTTTCTCTCCTTACTCGTCTTTCAGGCCAGCTTGGTGATCGAGATCGGATCGTTTCAGTGACGCGCTGGCTTACCGGGAGGGAACAAATGTCCGAGAAAAGGAGTTCGATGAGCAGATAGTTCTAGATCGTACAGAAGGCGACGGAGGCCTAGTCTTAGCATCTCGGGCTGATTGAATGATTTTACGGTTTGATGATGAATGAAGGGGGAGTGCCTTCCTTCTGGATCGCGTCATAACCCGAATGTATCCGCGTAGCGATTCTGGCGATAGGCTGAAAAAGAACGCTGCTACGACGCTCGATCGATCTCGGATAAAACAAAGAAGAAGAACAAAGCGTACTCTCGGTTACTTTTTGATCGGCCTCAGTTGCGAGCGTTTATTGGTAGTCACGCTGCTAGACAATATTTATCTTGCTCTCGTAGACAAATCATTAATTCGCTGCTGTATACGCTACTTACGGCGGATTATAATACAAATTGAAATATGGTTAGGTTTGATGGATAAAGATTTACCAAGCAGGGATGATGTTTAAAAGATTTATCAGTGTATGATAATGCCAGGAATTTTTCTTTTTTTTTATAAATATATAAAATTAAAAGTATTAAAAATAACTAGAATAGTTGAAATGAAAACTGATATGTGTATTTTTATTGATATAACTAACGTATATTTAACGCAAAGAAAACATAAAAAAACTGAAAAACGTAAATTGTTATGAAAATATGCGTTGATATACCGCAACGAGACTTTCGCGGGCTTCTCTCTGTCTCTCGCTCTCTCGACTCGCAGCCCCTATAATATACAATTTCATTTTTTCCCACACAATATGTGGAGAGAAAATCTGAGTGGGTAGAATGAGCTATGAAACGCGAATGGGTTCTCGTGGTATACGGTTGTCCTCGTAAAAAAATCCAATTATACACGACTTTATGAACAAGTCGTGAAAATTTGTTAAAAACATTAGTTTGTTAAATAATGTAATGTATTGATTGTTATATCCAACAGAATTTTTATGTATTCACCAATAATTAAACAATTATGTACAGAATGATTAAATTTTGAACAAACTAATTAAATTTTTCGGGTGAATTTATCCGAGTAGACTTTAAATTTATTTGTGCTCATAACGTATATTAAGCTTATAAAACCAAAGACTCATTTTAAACTAAAATTTAAACACCAAAAGCGAATACTTTGCATTAGCATACAATAATTGAATTAAATAATTTTATTAAAGAAATTATTCGAATTAATAAGTGTGTGATATTTGATAAATTAAATAAACCCACTTTTGCACATAGATCTTCAATTAAAATTCATTAATGCAAATTTATTTGGTAGCATAATTTTAATAATAAAGACCATATGATTTGTATGAAATTCACGATCGTACTATAAATCTTACATTACATATTACAAAAGTACAATGAACTATTGAAAATTGACTTTTTAAACTGTTGCACAATAAAAGTTATAAATCATTACGACTATTCCATACTTTTTAATTCTATATTTTTTAATAACTTGCAAACATAAATATCACAATTCATTATAATATTATTCAAATATAAAAAGCACCTTATTAAAATTAAAAGAGGTCCAGCTTGAAATATTTCACCGGTCGAGTTTTAGTAAAATTGCTCTCTCCTACAAATAGCAAAAGGTATCCGGTGCAGTTCTAATTGAAAAACGTACTTTAACCTCGACCGCAGCTTCCATAATCAAGGCAACAAATTTTTTCGTTTCGACTACAGCCAAGCTTCGCTTGCCAGTTATCTCTTCCGCTGAATCGGCGTTTTTTTAGGTCAAACTTCTCCCCTTGACTATGTTTGTATTTTTGCAACGCTAAGGATCATCATTCCCCTTTCCCCCCAACCGCCGTTTTCCACATAGCGAGAAAAGTTGGAAAACCCATTGGAAGTTCCCAGTGCAGAATAAAACTTTTCCGCCCTCGGTTGCGAAACAAGGAAAAATAAAAGTAGGTGAAAAATAAGGCTGAAAAAGGAAGGAGCTAACAGAGTTCCCGATTGTTAGGTTCAGCGAATCAGAGACAAGCTGATCAACACCATTTCGTAAGTTATCATCCTTTCTAATATTTAAACAATATAGACTTCTTAATAAATTCTGAATCGGCAATAAACACAGTAAAAACCGCAATTATTGTATTTTTAATAAAAGGTCAATGCTCACAGGCCTCGGTTCAACAATTTCCTCCGCAAGATTAAACCTCGCAATAGGGATAAAGGTATTTCACGGTTCTGCCTTTTCTTCGCGACCATTCCCTTCGCAGAAGTGTGACTAATTGCAAACCGTTTATATCTTACTGGGAACAAATCAATCGAGCGCGACCCTATTAAACTTTAAATCATCACCCGTAATCCTGCGAGACGATCCCTCTTTGTCTTTCGACTGGCAATCTTAAATTCGCTAGGCTCAAAGAACACACACGTTGCTAACAAAGTGAATTAGCGGCTCAGATGAGCTTTCATCCAAGCAGCAGGGGGTAGAGTGGAAGGGTGAAGGAAGAACTACACATGCTGTGTAGTCATTGAGTGGGATGAGAAAAAAGTCGTCAGTCACGGCGATTGCGCAATAAAGCCCAGGACTTGTACGAATGGATTAACCCGAAAGAATGACGTAAAGCGCTTCGTCTCGCGAAGCTCTACGCGTCGTGTTCCAGATAAGACAACTCGCGCCAGATATATGTTGTCGGGCCTAGCGGAAGTTCCTGCCAATAGAGATACCTCGTTGACGCTACCATGAGCTTAACGACCGGGAACAGGATACATAAGCGCGTTTGCTATGAACGAGTTTACGTAGATCTATGCATTTGATACGGGACCAACCAAGGGCTGTAACGATGCAAGCTTGAATTGGTATGCACAAAGCTTGCGATCCGTTTAGATCAATGATAACAGGAAAAGCTAAGCTTATTTGACATCGATTAAAGTATGAGATAAATAAAAATTAAATGTTTACTTACGCAATACAAAATAGATTGGGTGGATCAGAGATTATCGTGAACTTACCTATAAAGAAGAAGAAAAAAAATTAGTAAAAAGCACAAGATATTTCTTTTTTGTACATGTAAATGTGCACATTAATTTATAACATTTAACGTATTGCGAATTTTCAGATTCACATTATTGTCTTAATAGTATGCAAGAACTGTGATAGTGGAAACAGTTATTCAGGAATTATTTTCAAAAATTACTAGGCGGTCGAAGCATTCCAAAAATGACAGTACAACACCAAACGTGTGCAGCGAGTATACGCGTTGAATAAGAATAAAAAGTTAGGCACGTGAAAAACGTCATTCCCAACAGTTAGCACGAGGGGAAATAATAAAACAAGATTTACCGCAAAAATTGCCAGCCAGCGCGCTTTGCTAGATTTCCATCGATGCATTAATACCCGTCAGTCTATCGCGCGAGGAGCCGGCGGAAAAGGTGGATAGAGAAAGAGAGAGTTCTCGCACCGCAGATACGAATATCTGTGTACACACACACGTTGATATTTAAAACCTGACGGCCAGCAGAGAGAAATGGCGCTGTTCAATTTATTTTCGATTATCGGACTTTCCGTATTGATGAATTTCGCGAAATAAAAAGAGTGCCATAATGAAAACTCCCGGAGAGCTTATGCACAATTAAACACCTATAAATATTCCAATTTTATGCGCAAAAAAGCAGTTATGAATAAAGGGGAGCAAGTGTGTCTCGGCACATCTGGCGCTAGGGCTCAATTAGCACAGGCAAGCCTTGACAACGTCGATTATTTTACAATTTCGTGCGAGCTACCCGTTGTTCGCTTCGATCAATCGCTATAGTGTGTAATTCAAGAACAATTTTCCACGTTTTTGCGTTTCCGGCATTGGCACTACAACTAGTAAAAGAGCGAACTGAGCGGGTGGAATATTTTAACGGGAGGGGCCGAGACTCATTGTCTCGGAATATACTTGGTCGAGCAATTACTGATTCGTTTGAGATAGGATTTGAATTTATGCTATGGCGTTCTACTGGTTATAGGGTAAATTTATTGCCAATAATGAGCGCTCGATTGGAATTTCAATTTTTTAGTCTTCGTTCATTAGCGAAGATTTGTTTGAGATTGTAACTTGCGATGTCGGAAAATAAAATATGTTATGTAAATAAATTTTTGTGTGCTTTTGGAAAAAGTTGTTTGTAGAGGTAAGTTGAGCAAAAAATAGTTTACAATATCAATATTATTGAAAAATAAAACGTTGGTATAGCATCAAGATAAATCGGAATTTGATTACTTAGAAAACAGAGTACGTCTGACCATGAATCCGAACAAAAGAAAAATACACTATTTGGAGAACTAATAAAACGTATGATAATAGATCGATTACTTATTCGTATAATGAAAAAACAAAATCAAATCGTTAGATTTTAAAAACAATTTTATTCTAAATTTTTCTATTAAAATCGACTCGGACACATGAACCTAATCCAGCAATCGGTTTTCTTTCTCTCTCTTTCCTTATATTTTTGATATCCCGTTTCTGGGATCTAGCATTCCAGGGTGACTCTACGCGGCGTCCGATTCCGAACAGGCCTTTTTTACATCAACAGTAGTAGCTCCGGTTTATCTGGAGCAGAGACGATAAAAAAAAGAGAAAATCAACGACGAGTTGTCCATGTCTTTGTGCTCGTTACGACAATGAGCAGATTATACTTCAAGCTCGTAGCTAATGCTAGAGAAGCAAAAAATTCTGGTACGTTGCTCGACGACTTATTGGATTTTTTTTAACGAAAAATATAAGCCAACAGCAACGTACAAAACGGAAGATACGAGAATTTGCTCGAGCAAACAAAATGGAAAATTCGCCATGAAAAAGGTAGAAGATATTCAGCGCTTGCAGCAGCATTGCTCGACTACGAGAGAGAAGGGAGAGAGAGAGAGAAAAATATTTACTCGATTTGCCTGATCGAAATGAAAAAGCCGTTTCCGCACTATGCGTCCTTTCTTCCTCTCTCTGTCCCTTCCCTTCGTCCGCACACAACGGCTGGAAAAACTTTCCCCCTTATGAATATTAAAATATCCAAGAGAAAAAGAGAAGAAAAGAAAGAGGGACTGAGTGGCCTCTTGGAAAGTAGACAGAGGCGGGTGGATAGGCAAGTTGGAATGGAAGAGAAGCCGCGACAAAAGTGGAGTATTGAAAATCAAGCACGTATTTTGCGTGCTACTCGGCTGTGCTCTGGATATTCTCATGCTGATACTTATTAGTCGGCTGTTCAGAATAAAATTTAACTAAACTCAATATTTTACTTGAAAATTTAGAAAATTTTCAAAAAGTAGAATGAGAAACAGTAAAAAGAGGGTTTGAGTACTCAACAAATAAGCTTCGTTTATTAAACCACGGGAAATCGAAAGATAATAAGCTTGGTAAAAAATGTCCAAGATGAAACTTATCAGTTTTTGTAGTGGTTACTTTATACTCGAAGATAAAGCGTCAAAGGACAAATCGAAATGTTTCGAAATAACCTCGGAGGCGATTTTTCAAGCAGTGACGCGAGAAAAAAGCCATCGGTAGCCTTTGCATAAACAGTCCGGGTCATCAGGCTCTAAAGCCTCGCCCAGCAGGGAAAAGTCAAGCAAGGGGAGGCGGCAACGGCGAGCATAAAGGCGGATCAAGGTGGCGAAGGGGCTCGGGGTATTTACCTAAGCGAGCACTTCGTATGCCCGGGCAACGGCTACCCGTTCGAAATAATCGTTACGCTGCCGACGTCGTCGTCGTCGGCCGAGCGCTTTTCGCGCGTGGAATAAGGCAAGAAGACGGGATCATTTGGAGTCAGAGACTGGGGGGCGGAGGGGCTGATACGACCGAGAAAGAAAATAAAAATCTCGTGTTCCGGACGTTTGCGTTTTAGGGTGCTCTCCTACCCCAATCTTCGTACAATTGTATTCCAGCTGAAGTGAGCTCGACTTTCTTGGCGATATCACGGTCGGATTAGAATCAAGAGCTGACTGCTTTTTATTTTACAGTTTGCTTCCTATGCCGCACGAAAGCGGCGGGAGATGGTATTATAGCGAGAAAGGAAGAGAGTGAAGCAGGGGGAGAGGGGGGGGGCCGGTGGAATCATTTTATGTAATTTCGCGATTTCCTCTAATACAGAGGAGCCAATTAAACTAACCTACATCTCTAAAGATCAGCGGTATCCAAACACACACACACACACACACACACACACACACACACACACACACACAGACGCAGAAACACTAGGTTACCGCCGGCGGAGAGAGCGGCTACCTTTTGCCCGTCAAATCGATAACCACGGCACGTCAAAAGCCGCGAGCGCTTTCCAGAAAAGGCAGCGAAAAATATAAGCTCTAATTAACCGCGACCGTTAGCGCAGAAGTCGGCGTCTGTAGAAAGAGAGCTGCTCTTTGTCCCTTCCTCCATCCATAGCATCGTCGACGTCATTGGAGGATAGCGTACTCTACGAACCGAGGCGAAGGGGCAGGAGGAGGCAGTAGAGCGAGCCGCGCCAGAAAGAGAGAGCGAGAAAAAAGGCGCGACGGAGACGAGCCGCTCCAGTTACGGCGCATCTCCTCGGTCTGCCCCCACCCGCTCCGCTGATTTGAATTTAACGGTCGTGGGCAGTATTGTGCGTCGTTGAGGACCTGTCCCTCAGGCTTTTGTTTGCCTTGCGGCCATCGACTCTCTTGCTCTTTCTCTCTTGCTAGCCAACGGGAAGCGATCGAGCGTCTCGACGCCCGTAACTGTACACCCTGGGCCTGTCATCGTTCCCGTCTTCGTCGTCGTCGTTGAGCTCCCGGTAAGCGCGTTCGGATTTCGCGAGCGTTTTTTTCCAACGGTCGCGTTGCGCCAGGCGGAACAAACAATTTCCCGGTAAGAGGAGAGCTACTGCCGCTGATGCGCACTTTGAGGCCGATGGCTTAGATCTTTATGCCGCTTAGTCTACAAAAAGTTTCTTCCTCCTTCCCTCTCAGATTCTGATGCGCTCGATGGAATTTTTGAACTTTTTAACAACTCGAATTTGAAGATTTATTTATGACTTACTCAAATGAAGTCACGTGATTTATATAGACTCTGGAGTAATGTTACAGCGCTGAGGATTATCTTAAAGCAGTATATTATTCGGATATTACAAGTTGAGCAAGCTAATGTCATTATTAAGCGGCCTATACACTTGCAATTTTCTCGAATAAAACATGCGCCGCGAAAACTTGCGGTGTCAAACAAAATTCGGAATCATTAGACAGTCACGTTGGATATGAAAATAACCTGCAACTACAAAACCATAAATATTCATTATTGCCCATAGAAAATTTCCATTAAAAGTCAAATTTCAGTAAATATTTCTCAGGCAAGACAATCTCTCTCTTTCTCACACACACGCGCGCGCGCGCTATGTGCGAGCAATCTAGAGGCCAAGCTCGGAACGTATCGCATCCCAAATAGCACGAAAGCCGAATATAATTCGCATCACGAGCGCGCCATTACGATAAATCAAAGCCCGAAAGCCAAGGGAATAGCTCGCCCTAGTCTCCCCTCGAAGCTGTACACCAATCGGGCCACGTGAGGCTCGCGAAAACAAAAAGGTGCATCAGCCCCCTCTAGCCCCTCGGCATCCTCAAACTGACACGCAGCGCCACACGCGCGTGTGTAAACCGGCCGGCGCGCGTGGGCGAGAATGAGTCACGAGAGGCGCCCGGCCGTTATGCGCACCTCTACCACCTCCTCCTTCTCCTTTTCTCATCCTCCTCTATACTACGGCGCGCGATGTTAACGGGATGCCGCGTCACACCGCCCGACCCTCCTCTCTATCTTCTCCACCCCTTGCCTTTCTCTCTCTGGAAAATTGAATTCGTGCTAATGCACGCCTTTTGCATAATGTACGCATTATAAGCGAGAGAGGCGATATGTGTGACGGGCCAACGCACGTGTGTGCCTGGGAGAGCATCGACCAAGGGACACTTTCGGCGATAGGAGAGGTGAGACTTTGTACCTATCAGGATTTTCACGCTTTATCCCCTTGTCGAACCTCGGAACTTCGACTATGAATTAACAAGAAAATCAATATACTGCCAACAAAAAAGGAGAAAAGAAACAAAGCCTTTTTAGCCAAACATCGTGAAATTTCAGTGTTTAACCAAGAAAGACGATGGTTATGCAAGCCCAACGATCAAACTCCTCGCGATCCTCCCACCTTTTCGACTCTCAAGACTAAAGATCGTCCAGCAACTCATCCAGCTGGATTCGAGAACCCGGCCCATTCTCATCGCGTCGCCGTCGTCGCAGCAGCAGCAACAGCAGACTCTCGCGCGAATCCCTTATCCCATTCCCATTTAATCCAATCGGCAATTCATCAGAAGGTGCGCGTAACGCCTCTCGCGCGCTCGCCAAGAGAAGAGGGAGAGAGAGAGAAAGCACGGACCGTTAGTGCAGGTCCGCCGTGATCACCGTTTGTTGCCCACGTAACCCCCGTCATTACGGCAAATCGCCCGTAATGGGCATGGGGCCCCGTTTACGCACCAAGCTATCTTCTTCTTCTTCTTCGCGCTCCCTTCTCCTCCCCTTCCTATGTGTGCCTTCAGACTCGCGGCCTCCTCTCTGCCTCGCTTGGGGACTTGAACACGCTGCTTTCACTCGAGGAAGAAGGTGCAAGAGCTTTTTTCACCGTCGCGAGCTGGTGGAAAAATAACGTTTGTGTACGGATACGTTTATGCGCGTGTGTGATCGGCTCCGAGTGCGTTATGGGTCTTATGATGCTGGTCAATGGGGATATTTGCATTTTTTTATTAACTGCCGCTCGATAGCATCTGATGTAATAATGCGAGTGTGTACATCCCCTCGAGGACTATGTTGGCTATGGGAAAATTTTGAAATTACTTATTGTGCTCTAAGTGAATAAAATCGAATGTATTGAGTCATTGGCGATAAAAGGAAATTACGGTTTTTATAATTTCTTTCATCGGCTATGGAATTGCTTTTTGTTTTCCTCGGAGGAATAAAAGAAGAAAAGCTTATACCGGCACCTGCCGCAATAAACACAAGTGATTATGGATTTTACAGCGAAGGGTATTCTTTAAGTAACAAAGACCTGCGACGGGAGATTAACTGCAAATTTAATATCGTCAAAGCGTTAAAGCAAAGGATATTTATCGCAGGCAAGAACTTCAAAGCCAGAGGGAGAAGGATAGAGAGAGCAGTACATAAAATGGGTACCCAAATGAAAACTTGAGAAGAAAGAAAATAAAACAGGTGAATGGCAGAACAAGAAGCAGATCCTCTGAGTTTAAAGACGAGAAGTTTCATTTGAGAAATGAGATTATGGAGGGGGGAGGTTAAGTGTGTACGTGCGATATAAAAGAAACAATAACAATCACATAAACTGTGGCGCTAATTAAAAACGAAGGTGAAAATAACCTGTTATATTTCATTCTGTGGACATTAGCGATTAAGTTTTAAGTCTAATAGAAAAGAAAAAATTCGGCCTCATCTGAAAATTCATTAATCCTCGGAAAAACCAACTCGAACGAAAAAGAGCAAACTAAGAAATGATAAAAAAAAGTGGCTAACGGCCCCGTTTAATTACGCTCGAAAATGCCTCTCGTTCGTCTAAGCGCGAACTTCCTGTGCTTCAGGGGACGGAAAAATATCCATCACGATGAAGCTCCGTAAATAACGAGGCGCGCAGCGGACCAGAAGCGCCGTAATTAAGACATTAGTATCTTCGAAAGCCGCAAAAACAGGAGGCAATCCTTCGCTTCTCGGGGGGCCCCCGCGGCTAGGCATATCCCAAAGACACAAGCTTGTTCGCTCTCGCACCTGCGTCGTGAGGGATACCTCCGAGTTGCGCGCTCTCCGAAAGCCCGTAGATATTTGTCTCATGTAATTGACCGGAAGTGCGCATCGAGATTCGGACTTAATGCATCGCCGTACTACGTTCTAATCGTTTGCTTTTGTGTCTCGGCTAGCAAAGTCGAAACTAAGAGCCGCAGCAGTATCTTCCGGTAGTCTGCTAATCCGCGGAGAGCTAATACGCATTGGGCAGGCTAGGGGAATGGAAAAAGCGCAAAAGACTGTAACAAAGGCAGTAGACGACGTGGGAAACGCGAGAGGCAGACGCGGAAAACGAGACTGGCGCCCCCGGAAGGAAAATAAAATCCAATAACGGACGTGAGGCGGTGGTCTGTAGCTCGCGAAATCTAATTTGCCGCTGACGTACACTTTGCTCTACGGCACCGGACGCGACGGATTGCCCCTTTACGCTCGTTATACGAAATAATGTGCTTTCCTACAGGGATATATCGGTCTGTCTATAGCTTTGCGAAAAAAATGCGTAATCGATGAAATTGGGTTTAATATACGAGCTAATGCTTTCCCGACCCTCGCCGTGTAATTAGAATTTTTACGGTCTAGTCTATTAGCAAGCCTCGTGAAATGCTTTGTATTTCATTTACTTTTATACGTCAATGCAGATCTTTTTACTATTCATTTTAGGATAAATAAACTTTTATTTTGCGACAAAATTCTCTTTTATCGTACGTTTCACTGTTCAGTTAATCACGAGAAAGACCGACTGCACCCTGTCTCACGATCCCCGGATCCAAGTACTTTTCCACGAACTATGCCAGGCGGCAGTTGAAAGGGCCAAATGGCAATTCTCGTCGCTGGCAATAGCCCGGGCAAGTGGCGATGACGCACGCGCGCTGCTCGCGATTTTTAAACCAAGACCCTCAATTTTCGCACTGGCAGGCGGGCCGGAATAATGCTCGTATCGCGTGCGGCAGAAGAACCTTCGGCTTATTTTTTCTTCTTTCTTTACCGAAAAGCCCGAACTTTTTTGCAGTGCGGGAAATCGATCGTTCTCCCTTTTAGAAAAGGAAACATAAGCTACGAGAGAAAAAGTGCTGGTGGTGAACTGCAGATGGTACGGGAGCAAAAATTTACTTTTAATTCAGGTAGTTACACAAATACACCGCCAAGCGATCTATACCACCCCCTAAAAAAAAGTTTAATTATTTCTGATCGGGTCTATATAGCTACAGACGTATATTTTCCGTAAATATTGAATAATCGTTAAGAGCCAATTAAAAATATTAAATTCTAAAAAGCACAAAGCAAGCCAGACAGAGAGAGAGCCATTAAATCACTCCGAGTTTTCCTACTCAAAGAAGCAAAGAGAGGTGCTCGCTTTAATGGATCGTCCAGTGGGGAGATTCTCAAAAGAATCATGAGGAAGACGGTATATCGCTCAAAACTCTCTGGTCTGAGGCGAAAAAAAACAGAGAACGAGGATGGTAAGCGAAATAAAAAGAAGAGCTCCTTTGATTACATTCCCGGGCCGAAGAAGAGAGGGGGGGAAAAATCGGCCTCTATCTGCTGCTCTGCTTCCGAGGTCCTTCCCGCGTAAATCCTCATCGGTGCTGGTACGCGCCGAGCCAAAGGGATATAATGCGATAATGCGGCAATCGCAGTCGCGATGCTTCTCCCCTTTGATGCCGAGGACTTTAATTAAAGAAGATGAAAACCCTTCCATCCCTGCCCCCTTACCTACCGTCCCCTTCATCCGCTGCTTTATTCTTGATCTCTCTTCCTCCCTCTAGACTTTTACGCCGTGCCGACTGAAAGAGCCTCAAGAACAACAAGAATTACGCTCTTGGAAGGGTAAAGGCACTGGATGCGCAATTACGAAGCCGGAGGGACCAAGTTGGGACAGGGACGACTTTTTGGTCGCTCGATCGCGGTCGCTCGTTAAACACGGTAGCGCGCGATAAAGTTTAATCGCTCCTCCTCGACCCTCACCATAATCCCTCCCTTACTCTCCCTCTGTCATTTAAATAATTATCGTTTGAACTTTATAATTGTGCGTGTCGCTAGTGCGAGCTTACGACGAGCAAACGATAAGAAAATTATTCAAGTGCCATTTCAATTTCGACCCTTTTCCGCTGTTTCGTGTTTATTCCGCGATCGAGCGCCAATTAGTCCAAGCTTCAGCGAAAACGCTCGGGAGCGGGGACGAGCGTCGCGATTTTCGTCGCATAATTAAGCGGACTACCATGGACGAGATGTCCCGTAGCCTCGTTGGCTGATTTCCCTCGCGAGCTTGCAGGGAGAAGCCGGGGATTAAAGTATATCCAGGCGTGTTGTCGCTGTGCATTTCGCTTGATTGCGTTGTAACGCTCGATTTGCGTGGCTGCGAAGCTGATTGTTTTGGGCCAACAGTGGCTGCTTGTTGTTTCCTGATTTGATGAATTTCCACTAATGCCTGATTAATTACTTTACGCTGCTCCTTCAGCTTATCGAAAAACTACACCTCCCTTATTACAGACTTAATTTAAGTAAAATAAAAATGCCATGAAAATTATTTAAAAGAGATATAGGAAGAGTTGAGTAGGTCATGCAATCTTGAATCCTACGATATGGAGGATTATCGTATTTTACGATTGAAAATTAATCTCTTTTATGCTCGCATTTACGTCTTCATCGACTTGACATTTCTTTCGCGCGTAAAAAGCTATCGATCACGTCTCAAAATACCAGAGGACATAGGACACATACAGAAAAGGTCGGCATACTCTTTTCATCCAAGTGGACGACCGCTCGCTGCGTCCTCGTTGGCCTCGGAGCAAACAAGAAGCCTCCCACGTAAGAATAATCCAACTATATTTGCTCAGGGAGTAATAATGTGAAAATAACGATATTTACTCGCCACCTAAGGTCTTGAATTATAACGGCTGGTATGAGCGGAGGAGATCTGCTCGAAACGCGAAACTCTCATGACGATTCATTCTCGCGGACAAAGTGGGAATTCATGTATCTCCTCGTACTCGCTCGCTCACTCTCTCCTCTCTCTCTCTCCCTCTTTCTCTTTCGTGGCGTAGCAAAACGCGAGACGGATGTAAATTACAGCCGGCCAGGAAGATAAAGACGCCGCGCGAGTACGTTGGGGGAGAAGACAAAGAAGGAGCTAAAGCCAGGAGGGAGGGCAATAGAGCTCGAGAGCAATTGCTCGCGTCCTCCTGATCAATGGAGATTGCTCGTAGAGCCGCACGCCGCTTTGTCGAGCTCGCTAAAGTGCAGATGCTCCTACGACGACCCGATCTTCTCTGCAAACGCTCGTCCCTATACTGCCGCATTGATGACGAGACTCTCCTCGACTGAGGATGTCTTATGTGAGGATTGGTAGATAAGTAACCTTGATGCCGGAATAACACCTAGCAATTTGTACGCCTAAGCTTGAAATATTTCGCTCTTCCCAATCGCGTCGATTAAAAATTTGCCATTGCAAGTAAATCGAAGCCATTTTCCGCGGCGCCTTTAACAGTCCAATGTCCATAAAAGTAATTCAAGCGACAAAGTGCGTTCCTTCACAAACGAGCAAAGAAACACAGCGGAAGCCGTTCACTGAAAGCTCATCAAAATTGAGACATCCATTTCCACTCTGGCATAAAGCCGGCAAAGCGTTTTCCCCGAACAGCCCCTCTAATGCTTTGGCGCAAAGACACTCCCTCGCGCTAGTGTCCCCTCGCGAGTCATTCGAGCGAAAGTGAAGAGCGACGTAGTATCGCGGCTTGGCGAGCCTAATGGAGTGGTAATCGCGCACGACGACAGGCGCACTGGCTTGCAACTTCCTTGATTTACGAACGCCAGTCGAGAGTTGACGCGACGCGCAGAAACCGAGCAACTTTCCCCCGTCTACTTAAAAGCGTGCATCGGCTTAAAAGCCCCGCGAGACGGTCCCAACTTCAGACTTATGATCTATCTTGTCTCTTATCTATTTAGCGCTTATTATTCATCCCAATACATTTTTGGAAAATTTCTACCTCTGGTCTAATGCTCTGTTTTTAATTAGTTCGTACTCTTGATATAGTTCTCGTCTTGAAAATAATAAAGTTACCGAGGATAGTATATACTCTGGTCGAGTTTTCTGACAATGGTTTTCGTTAAAATCCGAGGGAAGAGAGCTTGCCTTCTACTATCTCTGCCGGCGCCGCTTTGCAGCATCTCGCGGAACTTCATAACGAAACTTTTTCCCTCGGAAGTACGTACACAACAAGCCGAACAACTTCATAAGGCCGTGCATCACGGCCGTAATACCTCGGCGCCTCGTTTCGATAACAGGGAAAAGGAGAGCCGTCTACTAAGGGTAGGGGAGGCCGAGTATGAAGATGAACTCCAGAACCTGCGTCTTAGCGGATAAGCAGGGAGAAGTAGCGGCTACACGCCGAGGAGGGGCGTTCGTCTTCGTTTCACGCTGACCCCGAAGGTCGTTACGCCGAGGGGAGAAGAACCATGAGCGAGGATAGACCAGGTGGGATAATCCCTCCACACTGACTCTTGCTCTTTTTCTCCAACTACTGTTGCTTGCTCAGGCTGTTTTTCATTGTCCGCTGAGAACTCCCCCTGCCGACACTCTCTACTGATATACACTGGCGTGCTTGGAGAGCTTTGCTTTTCTCGGACTGCACGAAATGGCCTTGACTGTCTCTGATAAGCGCGAGTTTGTTCGTGGTTAGGTCGCCCTCCTCCTTTTTTTTTGTCGGTGGGCTTTGGGTATCTGGTAATGGCGGTAATTTATTGGGGACCACGTTGGGAAATATCAAGTTACTTTTAATGAAAAACTCATTTTGGAAAAGTCTACGAAGCTCTGTCGAGAGGAAAATGTAACCAGATGTAAGATGTTTCTTTGTTTTTCCAGGATTAACAAATACCATAGTTATGGCTGACTGAAACATCCAATTACTAGCACATCATTTTTCAAGCGTACTATTTTCTCGGCTTAATTTTGATCTTATTTCGAAATAAAAAGCAAAACCTATAGCCTACGTGCATTTTCAAGACGAGCTTGGAAAAAAAGAAACTCAAGTCGACAAAGAAAAAACACGAAGGAAAGCAAAAGCACCGTGAGCAGAAGCGTACGAACGGCCAACATTGCGCGGGGACGTTTTTTCATCCGGTTTACCCAATCCGCCGCGGTCGTCGAAGGAGCAGGGAACGCGCAACTCGGGCCCAACGACGTAATTTACCGCACGCGCCCGTCGTTCTTTGTAATACATCCCCGTCCGGTTTGTTCTCCTTTATTTTTTCCCCTTCGCCAGGAGGATCGTCCGGTCGCCATAGCTTCACTCGCAGCGCTCATTTCTCCACGGGGGTCCGGCCCTTCTTCACCAGACACACTTCGGATTTACTGGAGCAAATTAGAGCTCCGACTGAAGAATTTATTGTCGCTCCCTTGAATAAATACAAAAAAAAAAAACAAAAAGTAGGAAAGAACTTTCTTTACAACAGCATGTATTCGAGGGCTTCGATCGTGTACAATCCTCCGGCCGCTTCACAGTTTTGTCCTTAAAACTGTACTGTAACGAGTACTTTACAAGAAAATTTAATTAGAAAAAAGCAAAACTCATCCGAAGCCAACATAACAAGACCAGCAGTCCAGTTTTCCTCGCGCTTATTCTCCAAGTGCAATGTAAAGAAAGCTCTCCTTCTCTTTGCCTCTAACGTATACCTAAATAAGCAAAACACGCGAGAGAAAAGTTAGCCCCAGAAGCGAAGAGGTGAAAGAAGCTTCGCCGAGAAGGGGATGTGGGAGGGGGGAGGAGTTCGGTAAACAGGCGCGAGAGAGCGTATTTGTCCGCAAATAAGAAATTCCCGCGCGTCTCCTTTTACCGATGGAAAGAGCCCCCTTACGTATCTTCCGCGGTGTACTACCAAACGGGTTCCCCCCATCCCATTCCTTGTATCAAGCTGTGGCTGTTAATTTTCCATTGCTCGTTCTCTTTCCGCGGCTCGCGTTACGATTCTCGCGGCCGTTTGTCCGTACGCATGATTGATGAATCTGAGCGAGCTGCACGACTAGCGGGTAAATTTTATTGGAGGATGATTGAGGGGTATGGTGAAACTATCGGGATCGAGAGGAGATTGTAATTACGATGGGCGACACGTGATGACGAGCTATGACTACTACTTTCTTTTCTTTTTATTCCATCCGATCAAGATTATTTTTCGGATGGATTTTTTGGGAGTGTAACGGGTTTTCATATGTGGAGCGACTTATGCTTGGATACGTGATGGTGTTGCTTTTATTGATTTGGACTAGAGATTGTTGTGGAAGATCCTGTACAAATGTATACTAATGTCTTTGTAAAATTAAACGCTTGTAAGATTAAAATCGGTTTATCATAATTTTAAACGAGATTAAAGCTACTAATAAGTAAGTTATACTGATATTTAAATAAAAAATTTTTTTTAAAATATAATAGCAAATATATTTATAACCGTAACTCGACGTTTTGCATAATTATATTAAGAGTTTTTATCGTACAAAAACACCAGATCCCATATACATAATTTAATATCGGAAATTAAATGTTAACGCGGGCGCGAATAAATAAATCCAATTAGGCTCTAGCGTATATAAAAATGCGCAGCCATTAATTTGAATAAAAATTGCAAACTTTCACGCACATATTCACCCGAGGCTTAAACAGCAGGAGCAGCAGCAGTACCAGGCGTCGCGTAACGGGCAGAGCATCGCAAAACCATAAAATCGCAAATGCAGCGCCTGGAGCGTGTCGAGAAAAAAACACACCAAGAGCTAACTGTGTCAGGCGGTAGTAGTAGTGTCTGTGCCGGCAGTGTCGAAGTCTCTTTAGCTCTATAAGAGATTCCAGTAAGAGAGGAACGATAGGTAAGATCGAACGCGACGTCGATTAATACTTATACCGGCTATTGATATTATAATTAGCCATTGATTGGAGCGGCGCCTTAAAGCACACCGACGACCCTCCAGGGACTAGCGGAGGGGGGGGGAGAGGAGATCGGTTAGTGCATCTGATTTACGAGCGCGCGAACGTACGGCGCATATAATACGCTAGAGAGAGATAGAGGTGCGCTTGGCGATGTATTGCGCGTATTGTGCAGGCATGAATAAATTAAAGTATCGAGCCGCAGCCGAAACGGTGAGAATTGTGACTATACGCAGCAGGTGAAGAGGGTATATAAGCCTGGAATGCGAGAGAGTCCCTGAATAAATATATATATACATAGAGACACACGTGCCGCCGAGGTATTTCCAAGAGTCCCGTATGCAGTCTCTGTCTCGATATGCTACTCGATATCGGTATCTCGGGCCCAATGAAACGACAACTCGCGGCCTCTGATTGAAAAACGGAGATTCATATTCATTAAAGAGTACAGAGGAAGTCGCGTGCGCTCGAGTCTGCCGATGAGTGACGTTATCGCTAATGCCGATACAACCTATTACCCACAACGAGATGTCGTCATTGTAAAATCCAGAGGATTAACATAGGTGCGTATATAACCAGACGTAATGCATGTACCTATAGAGAGAGACACACAAGAAGAGAAAGAGAAAGAGAGAGATCCCTTCGCTGAGGAAAGATGAAACTTATATTTAGCGTCCGAGGAGGCGCGATGATCTAAGTCTTTGCTTGACAGCTCTCGAGCAGGACATGTTTCTCGGGAGGTCGACAATGGCTTGGCTCGAGCAGTCGAAAAGTTTGGGCCCGCGAGGCGACACGCGCGTTCCTCCCTGGCGTGCTGTATTAATTTAAATATTAAGCGCAGCGGCGGCGGAGAGATGCCCGGCGCCGATGTTAATAACGGTATTAAAGATAGCCCGCCGAGGGGGAAGAAGCGCAGCGCGCCCGGGACATTTGCATAAGCGAACATTATCTTGGAGCACGCCGAGGCTTATCCTCCGGCGCGACCCTCACTCCCCCTTCCCACCGTCCACTCACTCTCTTCCTCGCCACACTCTTTCGTTTTTCGTCTCTCTCTCTCTCTCTCTCCCCTACTCTTTCTCCGCTGCCCATCGACGTTATTATTGCGAGGCGTGCGCGCGCGAACTGTAAATTTTAGCGATGGCCGTTTGAATTCAACCCAGCCGGACCATTAATTGCAAGCATTAAGGAAAAAGGGAAATGTGTCAATGAGGCGAGAAAGAGAGGGAGAGAGAGAGAGAGAGAGAGAGAGAGAGAGCTCGTCTTGCGTGATTATGAGGAGTTAACGGTAAATGAAAAATCACGTGGTTGAAAAATCGAGAATGGGACGTATCGCGGTGCGCTTGGAGAAGAGCGAGAGAAGGATGGAGAAGAGAGAACCCAGCTGGAAAACGGGACGTCCGAGTGATAAAGTTAAGGCATTTTTTATGTCGAGTCATATGAGACGTGCCGCGTACTCTTCTCCCCTCTCTCTCTCTCTCTCTCTCTCTCTCTCTCTCTCTCTCGTACTGCGTCGTCATTGTGCATATCATATGAGACTCGTGGCGTATAAAAATTTTTTGATCGCAAGCCTAGATGAAAATTTTCTTTTATTTTCGCGCACGTAAAAGTTGCTGCTATCTGCGAAAACAAGCGACATTTTTAGCTCTACAAAGTTTAGCTTTTCGCGTAGCTCGAAGGTATGTAGCCCGCAAAAAAAAGGATATACAATAACCAGTCAGCCATAAAGTGCCTACCAAAAACCGTGCGAGCGAACATAATCCCCGCTGCATTGTAAACCCTCTGAACGCGAAACCACAACGGGCATTCATTGCCAGTCGTTAATGTCCCGTAAAAACCCCAAATCCAAGCCGCGCGAGCCACACCCTGCCTCCCCTCGAAATAAAAAACGCGTTAATTCCGGTGTAACGAGCCTCTATTACGCAGCGCCATAAAGCACACACACACGCACGCCCTACCTCCCCTAGCGCACCCTCTCTCCTTTTCTCGCGGCCTCGTACATCAGCCGAATAATTTCCGGTGACGCTAATTCACGCGAGTGCGCGGAAACGTAACGGGGCCACGCAGAGACTTGGTCCAAAATCGGTGATCTGGGCGTGTTTGCGCGAGGAGGACTCTCGAACTAAAGTAATGCGGGGGGAATACGAGAGGTCGAAAAATTAATTTACGGCCAGAGCTGCGATAAAGACTCTCAGCCGTTGCATTCGCGGATGGCTTATTTATGCCCTGGGCAGCTGGGACGCACAAACTTATCTGACATCAGTGCGAATATTGCGTTTCGCAATTAAATACCCGCTCGCGTCGTGGCGTTTTTAAATAATTTGCCATTTTACGATTATGCGCGAAAGAAAGACAGAAAGAGAGGGGGAGGTGGAAGGGAGAGGTGTTGCAGAGACGAGACCGTTTGGCTTTGCGGACCGGTTTGTCGCTTGCGAAAATCGCCGTTTGCCGCGATGGCGCAAAATTAAAATGGCCAGTCGAGAGCGGGCGTCCCAGGGTATAAAGACACACGTAATTGAGTATGAGAGATTTCCGTTGGGCTGTTTCAAGGGGGAATATGTCAGGCGGAGAGTGAATTTTTCTGTTGGCTCGTATGCTGTGGATGGAATCATTCGAATTATTGCGAAATTGCTCAATTAAAATATTCGATTTCTCAGGAATGAGGTCAAGATGATTGAAATTAGATAGATGGCAGTCATAGACAATAATAAATATTCATTATGCGTATTCTACGTTAGAGACAAAATAAAAACATGTGATTTTTGGGTTAATGACGCAGCTATTCAGAGACATTTTTATTCGACGCGATGGCGAATGAACATTTAAGTTTCGAACGATAATAGATATACTTTACCGTTACCATTCACTGAAATCGAAAGTACATTTTAAAATCTGAATAGTTTCTATTGTAACGCAGTATCTATTCTCATATTGTCCAATAATGCGAATTCTTTTATTCAAAAGATTTCCTATCTTTGTAAAAATGTAAAAACATGAATCAAATTACTTTAAACATTCGTTTAAGTTTCATTTTTCAGGTTCTTTTTTTGCCCTATAAAAGATTTGTAATTTTTAGGTCACGTATATAGGACTACATACAAATTTGGCATCCGAAGTTACAGTTCTCCGCTTGGGTTTCCAAAAATGGACATCGCCATACTGTTCAGCGACCCCGAAAACCATTACACATAACTCGTTCCCGAAAAGAAAGATTAAAACTTTTTTTAAAACATCTCGACTAAAAACCTACATTCCGAGAAGTTCCGCGCACAATTAATTCTGAATATAAAGTTTAATTTTTTTTTAAATAACACAAATTCAAATCTCCAGCTTTCTAATAATCAAATAACTAAAAACTAATTCATCAAAATTAAGTCCGATCAAAAAGCAATCGCGATCAGGTGAACAAGAAGGTGCCAAGAGCCTTACGATTACCGTGACTTCTACGGCAGCCTGCCGCTTAAGCCATAGCAAAAACAAAAGGCCGCCGGGTGGTAGTCCAAGAAGGAGTTGCAAGACAACCACCGTCGCAAGTTGTCGCAGGGGCGGTCGTGTCGGCGGCGACGCCACTAATGACACTTGACGCGTTTCAGCCTGTCGCGATGGTGGTCGATCGGAGAATTTCTCACCGCCGGAAGCCGCAAGTCTTGCAAGACTACGACATCGCTCACGAAATTAGATTTTTTTTCGGGGGACTGCTGAGGACTACTCGCTTCTCTCGAGGTATAAATCAAAAAACTCACCGTCTGCGCTTCAAAATAGCAGGCCTTGAAAGCATGTAGGTATATAGTTAATATTTACCAACCTGGAACCAAAGAAAAAAAACTTGATATTAATGAAAGGCGCATCTTGTTATTTGTCAAGTAAAAAATATCATACGCATGTAATTGATAAAATATTGCTCGCCGGTGCGGAAGCTGCGGGAATAAATAATTAGAGGTAATAAGGAGTCTCTTAAGAAGACGGCCTCTCCTCCTTTTCCCATCTCCGAAAAAGGCTAAAACATCAATTAAGACTGCATAATATCCCATGGCGCCTTCTCTCCAAAAAGCGGCAGCCGAAAACACACATCAGTCTTGTAGCACGTGAAGATGCCCGTGCATACCAGCAGCGGCAGGCAAGTCCGCCTCGTAATTATAACGCGCGTAGCGCGGGCTGCCGCACGCTTATATCGCGTCGCTCGATCGCGCGACTTTTATCAGGGCAGAAAAAATCAAAACAACGACCGCTTCGCGAATAATTTATCGTCTTGCTGAGGCCATTAAGTCCGCCCCCTGCTCTCTTGCGCGTTTTTCATTTCTTTTGCCTCTTTCTCTTTCCTTGCACTCTATTTTTACTTCTGATTTCTTTTTTTGGGTAAATGTTGGAGCAACCGGTTTTTCGGCGCTTGTCTTCCTTTTCGGGGAAGCCCGGGATGATAAATCTCGTTAGGCCGAGCCGACAGGATTTGATTGCAGCTTCAGTTAAAAATATTCATCGCTGCAATCGCCTCGTTAATTATTGTTTCTGCAACTTTCTGCTCCTGCGTTAATTTCCTCTTCTTTTTTTTATTTTGATATTTCAAAATCTCGTGCGTTTATATTTCGAGCGCAGGCGTAATCTTTGAGCGCGTAACTTTAGTCGCGTAAAAAATGTATGATGATAGCTTGCATCTTTATGGCTGCTCTAGTGGGTAATTGTTTGTGAGGAAAAGTAGTTTTTAATTGCTCTCGACTGCTTTTCACGGGGGGCAGTTAAGTTATTTACGAGGACAGTATCGAATGAAATCTTTGTTTACGTTTCATATTCTAAAGTCAACTTATAACCGGGCCTTCTTTGTATAAATCAAGATTAGTAGGTTATGGCTTAGCATTTGAATTGGCAACAAGTAATTAATAGCAAAGTCCTAAACAGTTTGTTGCCAAGCGAAATTTTCAACATTTTTATTTTTTTAGCCTGATAATTAACGGGCAGTAAATTTTATCGCAAAGCCTATCATCTTTTGCTCATATTTCTTTTCGATTTTCTTAAATAACTTAATCCTCACTCGTGTGAGTAGACTTTACGATCAATCCTTCATAAAAACCCTCTGGCCGTAATAAATTTCTCCTGTAAAGTCTAAAATATGTTGCTTATGTTTTTTAACACATTGTTTTAAATAAATAGCAATTACGCTAATTACAAGACTTTCCATCGGTGATTAGATATAAATAATCTACAGAAATCCTAAACTAATAAGCCCCTCTACGATAAATCCACAAAATTCTACACAGGTAACAATTTCAAAACAGTCCCGGTCGAGAAAAAAAGCAAATTATCAATTCAGCTCAGCGGCAGGCTCATCCTCAGCCCTCGAAAATTAAATCTCCCAGAAATCGTGTCCGGAGGGCATCGTCCGAGCCGAAGAAAGGAAAAAGCGTATTTATTACTCAGGCAGATGCGAGCCAGAGATAGTTCAACTCCGGCGGATCATTAGGCTCCAACCGCGAGTGGAACGTCTAATCATTCCGCTCACGCACGCTGGACTCCCGATACTGCAGTGTAATGAAAAACTATAAAACGCGCTTGAGTAGAAAAGGAGGAGGGGACTGAGGATCATGCCTCTTATCTGTCCACGAGTAGCTACAGTGCGTCAGTTTTTTTTTTCTTTAGTACTCCTACTTTTTGTCGGCGATGACTTTAGTTTTTTTCATTCATTTTTGCGCGTCTCATACGAGAAAATTAATTAGTTTAATAACAGAGGATGTATCTGGGTACATGAGATCTATCGTGTGAGGCATTCGAGATAAAGCTTTCAAACGGCTTGACGTTGATACAAAAATTGTAGGGGAAACCATAGCTTTAGTTTTGCTTAAATATTGAAAATTATTTATTACAAGTTTTTGTTTGATTAATTGTACTTGGCACGAAAAGCACAAATATTCTCTATCTCGTTAGAATTTAATGAAGAAAAATGATGGCTTATTATCTGTAAGCAACTGAATGAGCACGTAGCCAATGCATTCTATTAATTAGTCTTATTCAACGCGCAAGTTCCACTTATTAAACGATCTGATTCAAATATAATTATGTGCCGGAAATTAATATCTCCTTCGTGGTGGTGACTCAACGTTTGAAAACCAACGAATTTACTTTTTTAATTAAAGACAAAAACGTCGACGAAAATGCAGATTTCATGAACTGGTTTTACGCGAAAGGAAGTAACGAGAGGCGCTACAAGGTAGACACGTTTCAATATGAAACGACAATTATGGTACTTTATAACGTTGCTTCACAAATAAAATGATGTATTTATAAAATACGATTTTTCAGCAGAGCGATCGAGAGCTATCGGGATTCAGCAATTTTTTTCAAACTCCGAACATTGTAATGAATCGGGGCATGATGCATCAAAATACATTTAATGAGATGAAATGAGCCTTTGTTTAATTTATCTAAAGTATCTATTATTACAGAACCCGAAGAATAGAAGTCTATAATTTCAAGGTCCAATACCGAACAGCGCTTGCTACAATGCTTCTCTCGCATTTAATGACTAAAAAAAGCTATGCTCCTGCAGTCTCCTGTTGGCAAAGAGAAAACTCATCAACTAGCCTCCTCTCGATAAATAATAAAGCAACAAATTTATATATACACATCTGCATATAAAGCCATTAAAAAAATACCAGGCCTATATTTATGCCGGGGTACAACGTCAATAAAATTGCTCTCCTCCATTGGGGCGTAGCGTAAATCTCGGGATATTAACCCAGTTACATTTCACAGCTTTATTATTCCGATCCGTGAGCTTTCCCCCTTCTCGCCGGCAAGCAAGCGGGGCCCATAAACTCCCTCCCCTACTCTCGTTGTGTACTAAACATCGGAGAGCGACAACTTTCATCGTCAGAGAGAGAGAGAGAGACGCGGGAAAAATTTGTCGAGGTAGAAAATCGGCAATGCAAATCGCCTGCCGGTCTAACCTATCGTCCGTTAAGCAGCGACAACGACGACTCTCAGCCCGCATATCCGCTCTGCGACTGCAAGAAGTCCCCTGCTCTCCGGCAGAGACAGTCCGGAGACTCGGCCAATTAATCGCCGTCTTCGTTATGAATTTCCTCGGGCCGCGCTACGAGTCGGGCTTTATTGCCGGTGCAGACGTGTACGGATGCGCGCGCGCACGGCCCGAAATAACAGGTCAGCGTTTGTTTCGCCGCTAATTGCCGGGGCGCGCGCGAGCGAGCGAGCGAGCGAGATGATGATGATGATGATGATGGTGGTGATGCGGCCGCGGCTGCAGTGCTGTGTGCTGTGTCTGGCCTAGCGGGAACCTGCTCTCGTGTCCCAGAAAACGCTCTCGCGCGTGTCCGCTCGTGCGAGAAGAAGGAGGAAGAGGTGTTCCAGCAACTCCTTCTGCTGCTGCTGCTGGACCCTCTTTTCTCTCTCTCCTCTCTCTCTTTCTCTTCATCACCCGCCTCCCTTTTTTTGTTTCTACTCTCTTCGTCTCTCTCACTCCGTTGCCCTCGACTACAACGTGGCTCCATGCAACTTTTTATCTTTTGGATGACTACTAGTCGACCCCTTCATCTCTCTTACTCCTCCTACTCCTCGTTTGCTCGACGCAGTTTTCCGATGCCCATAACTGTTGGCGCGACGCTTTTTGAGTATGGGTTTCGAGGCGAACGACGACGGATGCTGGAGTTGAATTTATTAATGAGCTTGTCGGGGCCTGATTTTTGTTCAACTCTCGGGACTTGATTGTATAATTGATGAGTTCGGTCAGTAGATGCGCCATGATATGGCGTTGCTGAATAAATTATGATCGAGCACGTCAGCTTGTATGTGTGTTACAAGAGCCAACTTAATAACGAAAAGTAACAAAAATATTGACGAAGATGAAAGATAACGACTGGTATAGCCAAAATACAATCGTCGAAAAACAATCTTAGTCAATTCAAATGAGCTAACAACGAGAGCAAGCGAAACGAAGCGGATTGTTGAAAAGTAAATTTTCCGGTCAATTACCTGCCAGACAATCCTGACCGCCCAGATCCGCCGATAAAAGTCGCCGTCAGCGTGTCGGCGAACTATCCACGCTAATTGTCGCGTCGCACGATCGCGGGCCCCTCCCCTTCTAATCCTCCCATCGCTCATCGGCAATACCCTTCTCGTGCCGACCACTCATCAGCTTGTTTATCGTCGTCAATAGACATTCGATGAGTAGGAGCAGGGGAGACCGCTTCCTCGCGAGCCGGACAATACGTCGTTAACCACCAGCCGCTATAGACGGCTAAAAAAAGGTCCTACTAGAGCCAGCGGAGTACAATGCCCGGAAGGACGCGAGCCCACCGGAAGCCGGAACGTGCCCCCGTGGGGACTGACAGGGCCAAGGGCCAGATATCTCGCTGTGGCCACCAGCTGCGAACCATCTTCTTACAACAGATCAGCAATACGGATCTCCGCTACTACGGACACGATCTCTTTCGGCTAGACCGACGTTGCCGCGCTTTACGGGCTTAGCAGTCGTAAAATCGGTTATTGCGCGCCGGCTAACCGATCGACCCCGCAAGACAGCCAACTCGCCTCTCGAGAAAATCGACGTAGCAGCCCGGCCAGACGCAATAAAGTCGTAAAGCCAGGCAAAGTCGTCATAATCGAGCCGCACAGCAGCCTGAGGCGCGAATGTAACGAAATATGCTGGCGCATTAGCAAGCCAAGGCGGCTTCTTAGGTAACAATAAAAACGCACGTCCATACAGCCTGTGTTTTTGAAAACGATCGGGGCTCTTCTAGCGCGGCTCTTCCATTAAGCGAAATAACCGTAGAAGGGGATGCTAGCTTGGGCATTACGACACCTCGAACGACGCGGTGCTATCGTTTGATGGGGAAAAAGGCGGCTGGGGATCGTGGCGACGAGCGAGATACGTGGATATTAACGAGAAAGCGAAAGCTCGTGACGAGCGTATGAAGCTTTATTTTTTCATCGTTGATTTAACGTGAAGACGGATTGACGAATAAAATGAATATCTGAAACTTACACGAATTGCGTGGATCGAGGGGAAAAAGTTGCTTAATTTTACATCAGGCTTTTATCGGTATCGGTATACATAGATACACAGTCCGAATGACTCTGGCGTGTTTTACAAGAAAATTTCAGTTCTCCCGAGTATTAATCAGCGAGTCGTATTAAATTAATTAAAAATAATCGCTAGCGAGGCAACATTAAGCTGAAAACTCGTCATTACAGGACTGAGTGAAAGTACGTATATCGACAAAAAGAGTAAGCGAGCGGCGGCGGCGGCGAGGAGCGAGCGCGACCGGCTCGGATATATATCGGCATTAAATAAAATCCAAGCTTCGAGTTCGTAAAGCACGAGCGCAGCCTCCTAATGACATTACGCTCGCTCCCTCTTTCTCTGCCGGGCGAAAGGGAGCAAAATGAAGTCGCATTAAATAAATCGAGACTGCTGCCCCGAGAGCGTACAACACCGAGCGGCTTTAAATGTTGTCCCCGGCTGCTGCCGGTTCATTACCGCAAATCATTCCAAGGACGTAAAGTATCATTTTAATATAAATATTCGGCGATGAAGTAATACCGGGGAGGGGGAGTGAGCTAGATCGCATAGCGATCCGGCGACGCAGGGGACACACACGCGCGCCTTCTCCTGCACGCGCTTTAACTTCGGCATACAAATTACTTGTTTATCGCGTCTGCTTTATCTGCGCGACAATATATGGAGTCCCAGAGCCGAGAGATATTTCGCCCTTAGCGATTTACGCGCTGCTATTTTTTGCCGCACAATAGATAATAATTAGCTATATCGCGTGCGTATTCGTGCATACTTTATCCAGGTCCGTAGATTCAATCACTCCGTGTTTATGCTCATCGCTGAGCTTTTATTTTTTAATCAGATGCCATCTGGCGCGCACGCCCTCCGGATACGTAGGCGCGTAAAACGACTTTTGGCACGAAGGAAGGAGTAATTACACGGCAATTAGCGCGTTTTCGTGAAAATCGATTCCGCGCGGCGGCGGCGATCATCCTTGCTCCGGCGTTTTTGCAAACCCGATTTACTCCGAACGAGCTGCTAGCCCTTCGATTACCGGTATAATTAAAGCCTGTAACAGCTTTTATCCCAAAAAGCCTCGACTTTGAGCTTCCAGCATGCAACAGCTACATGCAGCAGCAGCAGCAGCAGGATCGAGCGAAAAAGCCGAGGGGGTGTGGAGAGAGGCAGTAGGGAGAGAGACGGGAAGCTGAGCGTTAAACTGCCGCGTTTATGAAGACGTAGACCCTCGGATTAGTGTACGCCCCGTTTGCAAGCAGTGTAAAGGCTACCGCTTGCGAGGCGAGCAGAGGCCGGATAATGAAATTACCGACGAGCCGACGCGCCTCTAATCGGTCGGCACGGCTGCTACTGCCACCGCCGCTGCAGCTACTTTGCAAGACCGGATTGAAAAATGATGAACGCTGGGTAGAGGCAGAGGGTGCGTCTATTACGGGCTTTGGAACCGCACGTACACTCGGACGATTAATCCGACCGAGCACTGGTCTTACGCTTTTTGTTGCATATTTATTCTCTATTTTTCGCCTTTCCACGTTTCTCCTTCTTCGCGCGTTACCATTGCTTGGATTGCTGCTGCTGCACTTTCGAATGTTCGCTCAGAACTTGCAGTTTATTGAGGGTTTAACGAAAGGGAAGAACATGTTTGCGTAAGCTTGCAGTGTTCGCATTGTGGTAATCGTTGAAATAAAACCACGACTCGGCTATCATTTGAAACTGAGTGTACAGAGATTAGCAATTCAGTAGTATTTAAAAAAAGACATATCCTCTACCAATGGCAGAAGAAAAACTGCGTATGAAATTTGCCTATAAAACTACCAAGCTGTACGACCACGACAAGCTTAGCACGTTTTCTGAATTCGAAGTATCCCCTTACGCAACGTACAGGATTGTCAATGATGCGAGTTACACTCGAGAAGTTACAGGAAGACGTGTGCCCAAATTCAAAACAGCGTAGCAAAAGAGAAAGAGAGAGAGAGAGAGAGAGAGAGAGAGAGAGAGAGAGAGAAGCAGAGAAGATGCATCACAGTGCGCATCTCGGATCGCAACCTCTCTTTCTCTGACGAAACTGCGGTCTCGCAAAAAGCCAGTACAGAGCAGCCGGGGTCGCCACAAGCCTCCTTCCCCGCAGGCTCTTTTGCCGCACAAGCAAAAAGCGCATTATGCAGAAACGAGAATATACGGCACAATCGACGACCCTCTCCTTCTCCCCTTCCCACTCTCCCTGACTTCTCGACTACCCGCGTCATTTTTATCGAAATTTTATTTAAAGCCCAAGCTTGCGCATACACATACAAACGCCCGCCTACGACTGTGTGTGTATATACGTACATACACAGGGACCCAGCAGCACATTCCAATCTCCATCTATTGCTCGAGAGCAGCGGAGGCAAGAGAGTCCGAAAAAGAGCGGGCGAGCGTGAAAAAAAGGCCGAGGGAATATCCTAAATTCCAAACAACTCATCCTCGGTGCATTATGCATGAGATGCCGATATTATGTGCCTCTCTCGCGAATAACCGGGGGAGCGCGCGCTCGCGCGGCTGCGAACTGCACAATGTGCACTCGCGCGTACACGGGCGGCCATAAGCGCGAGAGCAAGCGGGGACGCGCGGCCAAGTGTGGAAAAAGTGCCGCGGCCACTTTGCTCGCGCGAGCGTAGGCCCTTCTGACCACCTTACCCACATAACACGTCGACCGCGAAGAGAATAAAAAAAAAAAGAAAAAAAAGAATACGGCGGAAGGAGCCTGCGATGCCCACTGCCGAGAGATTGGGGGCTGGAGGAGTGTTTTTTTGTGCGATGCTATTTTTGGAGGAGCACAGGTAAAAAGATTGAAAATAAAAATTTAACGACAAATGTTTACAACGTCCTCTGAAATGCACCCGTTTCCGTTTTGTTGTATAATTCTTAATAATTTAAATTATTGTACATTACTAATTTTCATTTATGTGTTAAAATATGCTCAGATAATCAAAGTAAGCTATCAGACGAGGGCAACGTACAAGATACACGAGAATGAAAGCCAGTGATGCAACGAATACGTCGCCGAGACACGACGTGGAATCAATAAAAGCAATTTTCAAACAAGCTTATACTAGCGTTCGAGATGCAGGAAGCGCCAACAAGCTTGTAACACTTTGAAAGGCATCTATTTCCAAGATCAAAAACGATTCTCGCTTTTTGTTAACATTTTTCCATCGGTTTTTTTTTTGTCATGTTGCTCGTTTCAACAAACAAGCACCGCACGCGTCTTATAACCGTTACAAATTCTAACAAATACATAACATCAATATTTCTAAGAAGCTTCGCTTAACCCGCGAGAACCTTTACATATGCCTTACACTTGAAGCGATTTCTTACATTGTTCACAGACATTATATCTCTATTTTCCTACTCTTATTTTTCACGTCACTCGCTCTCGCCGCTGTATTTTTCATTTTTCCGTCTGCTCGGGTTATACGTTCGCAAGGGAAAGAGAAGCGCGTACCCGTAAATTTTCATCGTCCGACGCTTCGTTTTCGCGGCGTAAATGAAATTCCCTGGGCTCGCGGTACCGCGAAACGAAAAAAAAGGTCAAGCCGAGAAGAATAATCGCTTTCTTCTCCAATATGCCGAGACTGATTTCGTTATCACTATCTGTTATATGCCGCCTCGATTTGATTTATTCCATTCGATTGGATCTTATAAATTGTAAAATAGAAATAATTTAGTTTATGACAGAGGAATTTCATTATTCTATATTTAATATTGAATTCAAATTTTCAACTCGCGCGTTGCAAGCATAAACGTATTGGTATTGATTGACAATCAATTAAACTTTAAAGCTCAGCCTTCAAACAAAAATAAAGATCTTTATAAGAAACATAAATATTCCAAGATAAAACAAAACTGTTAATTAAAAAAAAAATAATAATCTCAGTAGCAGTAACAGCAGGAAAAGCGAAAAAAGCGGCAAATCGTAAAAGCACAACGGCTTCGCAGAAATCCAGCGCGACAGTTCGGGATCGTAAATTTTTTCAATACTTCGAAACTTCATTAGCCGACCACCCGAGGCGGAAAAATTCCGTGCATTTCCCCAGGAAAATATTGCTCTCCTCGCGCCATTCACCTTTACCGAGAGGAGAGAAAGAGAGAGAAAGAGAGCAGTGGCGCACCGAGAGAATGCGCGGGTGGCTGCTAATAATAAGGCGCGAAAGAAAAGTCGACGTCAATGCCACGGCGGCTAGAAGAGAAAAAAAGGCCGCGTGCGCGTTTGTGCCGATGGAATTCTCGTGGGGCGCTTAGCTTTGTTTCATTAGGCGCCATTGAGCGGGCAAACGAGCCGGCGAAATCGCTCGCGGCGCAGCGGATTGTCCCTTATGCGCGCCGGGGAAATTTATGCGCCGCCGCGGCCGTACGAGCGAGCCTCTCGGCCGCAGCCTTGGCTTCGTTTCTCCGCCGATATTTCAAAGCCGATAACGTCGCCGATACTTCGCGCCACGCGTAATAGCGCATTGCTCGCGCGCCTCGCGTTCGCCTAATTGCGCCTGCTTAGACTAGCGTTATCTTTTTATTTCTACGATCATCCGTATTACTCCTCACTTGGACATCTTAGCTTTTCCAGGTGCAGCCTCCGAGCTTACAAATTTAACTAAATATCAAAACGGCTTTTATGTATACACAAAGGCATCTTCTATTTTTTCTTCTCTTGAGACTAGGCAGAACGTGGCTCTGTATTCTCTCGTCTGGATAAATATTGTTTCTCTGGGCTGTGCCGTCACGTTTGCTACAAGCGCCTACTGTCTACGGTCAGTCGGAATGTCAAATTCGGGAGTAAACAAAGCTCGTCGGAATAGGCACGGACGAAACTACTGTATGGCCGTCCGGAATAATTAGAAGAATCTCTTGTTTCCAAGTCTCATTGTTGTTATGACGAAAAATATTTGGTAAAGGCTCTCTCTCTCTAGAGAATACATTCCCGAAATCGTTGAAATAAATTTCTGTCTGTGACCAACAGCTAAATATTATTTCTTCGTATACAAACCTTCGAGGCTCGCATTAAAGATTCTACGGCTAAACTCGCGTTGATTCGACAAACAGTTCAGACAATATAATTCTCGGTAGAAATTAAAGCATCGACTCCGTACCAAGTTGCCAACAACGAGAGTAAAAAAGCTTCCAATCACGGCAACCGCAAAGGCCGCGCCAATAAAGCTCGCAGCAGGCAGCTGCATCAATTCAAATTACCCGGGTAGCGAGCAAAAAGCCAAGGCGTCGACTGGGAGGGCAACAAAAATTCCGTGGGAAAGCAATCGCGCGACTCGAAGTCACGAGAGAGAGAGAGAGAGAGAGAGAGAGAGAGAGAGAAACGAGGCGTCTGCTGAGACAGACGGGTCGGGACTGCTTTAAAGTCGATTGTCATTCGTCATTTTATCGCGAGCACATAACAATAAATCGTCAATTAGAGGCCTGTCTCTATCTTCCTTGGAGAATTAAAACGAGCAGACGTGAGAAGCATCTACATATGCTGCAAGATACCAATGGGCTTTTGCACCTCTCTTTCCCTCTACGTTTCCCTCTCTGACTTATGCCATCCATATATTCGAGTCCATTAAGTTTATAGAGGCGCAAGAGGATAGCTGTGACGCGACGAGTTTAGGTGCCTCTTTGAATTTACATCCTCGCACCCTCTCCCCTGGGAAAGGGATAAAGCAAGCGTGATTTCCGAGTTTCCGGGAGCTTTTGCAGTTCCGAATGCAGCGCTGCTTTTATCTTTATGCGCGATCTTTATGGCACCGAAACAGTTTATATTTTACGGAATTTTTTAATGGACTAGTTATTAAAACTGTGTATGATATTTTCGACTTGCGCCTAAACTTTTTACATCTAATTAGGGGTTGCAGTGAACGGGTTGAAAAATTGGATATTTACAAGACTTTTGTTGAATCCAATAAAATATGCAAAATATTATCAGATATTTTGTAGCTGAAAAAAAAGAAAAAATTCCTGTTATTCCTAGAAATGATAGTACAAGAAACTTCCTGTAAACGTTGTTATTACGGATTTTTTAGCGCAAGATTAGCTTAAACAAAAAGCAATAAAATTTTTCCATTACAAAACATTAATTAATTATTCGGATTAAAACGCTGAAAAACAAGGCACACTTTTTCAACTTTTATAAACCAAGCCTCGGGAAAAGCGGAGTTGAAAAAAAAACCGAGAGAAGAGGGCGTGCGAGCTAAAAAAGGGCTTGAAATAAAAGGAAAAAAACTGAAACAAAAAACAATATCGGCCAACGAATTGAGGGCGCAAGGAAAAATAAGATAAAGCTCGGCCTCGGTGAAATAACATTATTGAAAAAAAAGTATTCTATAAAAAGGACCTTCGATCAGGATAATAACGTATAGGTCAGACGAATGTCCGGTTGACATTCGTCTAGTAGTAGGCAGAAGAGTAGGTAGATCAACGTAACTCTCGCGAAGGCGCGTGCATATACCCCTGGCAATATATAGCAATTACGGTCCTAACGAGGAGTAACCTCGCGATCTCCGTCGGCACTAGCGAGAGAGAGAGAGAGAGAGAGAGGGAGAGAGAGAGAGAGAGAGGGAGAGAGAGATCCAGCCGTCTCCCCGGAGAGACACTAGAGGAAACTACATTTACGATATAACGGGGGGATGGAGTGCGAGCGCTCGCTATCTTCTTTCTCGCTCCCTCGCTGCTGGGGGATTAGTCGAGCAGCCGTCCGATCTGACTTCTGATTAGCCGACACGCGCCAAGGCTGTTTTTAATATTTAACGTTTAATTCCGAGTAGTTTTGCTTTAACGCCTCAACTTCTCTCCGCTACTCCTACACTTTCTGTTCATTATCTCTTTTACTTTTTGCTCTACTCGATGGGAGTTCGTTTTCTCCCTCTTTTTTTCTCTTTTTTTTTTAACGTCCGAACTCGCGTGCTTTAGATATAGTTCGCTCTCGAAAGTGCCTAGTTTAGTTTGTAAATAAATAAAATGAAATGTACGTTCGGTTTAGCGCAGTTCTAATGAAGTGTTAGTGCGGGAAAATTAAGTAGCTTTTTATCGTGGTAAAACTCGATTTTATAGGAATGCACTTGGACTTGCTCGAGCCTTCAATACGAGCTACGTATCAGTCATTTCTTCAGATAAACGTATTAGTCTTCTTACTTAATCACTTTACGACAGCAAACAAAATAAAAACAAGAAAATAAAAAGGTTAATAAATAGCTGTCGAATATGACTCGATAAATTTTAGCAGACGAAGAGGGAGAGCAAACCTCAATTTACCGAAGCGACAATGGAACATCAATATTTCAAGCTTATACAGCCGGGGAATATTAAATTTATTCGAAAACATCATGGAGGCCATGAATAAATCTGACTAGCCGCATAACCGTCCTAATGGCCATCGAAACAAGCGAGGAGCAGGCATCGAAGGGGGAGCGAAACGAGTAGAACGTACTGTCTCCGACATTTAAAACAGAGCTCCCGTGGCTCGTTGAGCTGATGCCGCTGTAGCAGCATCAGCCATTAAAAGTCATGCAACAATAATCACCGCGCGCACGTCCTCCGAAATTCCGGCCGAAATAATACGGCCACGCGTACGTGCGCCTACTCTAATTAATCATCCGGCCGTATATATATCGGCGCGGCCAGAAGAGACAGAGAATACACGCGAGAAGGAGATAGCCCCGCTGCCACTGCAGCCGCCGTTGCTGGAATATAAACGGCCAGGAGAGGTCACGAGCTAGCTTTATCCGTGCGTGCACTACTCTCGCGCCAAATGGGCGGGGCAGGTAGGCCAATAGTCGCTCGTAGCTTTTCTACCGCCGCCTCCTCCTCCTCGCGCCTGGTAATTGTGATAATATTTATAAAGCAGCCGCGAGCGCTCTCTCCCCCTGCCTCTCCCTGACTCTCTTTCTCTCTCCTTCTCTGCCGAAGGGAATAATATTGATGCTTCCGCCATTTATTATTTCACACTGCGGCCGATCTTCGGACTTTTCCTGGCAGTCGGCAAAGCTGCAGCTGTTGGGTCTTAATGCACTGAAAGTGCGCGCTTTATTTGGATGGTTTAGTTGTGGCATTGGGCATACATATATCTATCGAAATACCGCAGCTTTAGTGGAATTTCTATCGAAGAGTGATTTTGTGCTTATGCGAAATTACGAATTATATTTGTGAAAAATACAGTAAATATCGTTGTTTATTGAAACCCATCGATTTGGATAACATTAATTAAAATCGGATAATTATTGTTAATTACAGACCCTCGGCGATTATGTTATTGATTGCTTATCATTGGATATTAATTATATGCATTAGCCTAATTGTAAAAGTAATTAAATGATTTTTGGATATCCCCAGCTCAAAAAGCTCACCGTCGCTTTATTAAATTTAATAGGACGCATGGATTAATTTCAAGCAAAAATGTTTAATAAAGTTGAAAAGAATAACTTATATCGTAGCACGAGGCATCTTAATAAAATTGCGTATTAAATATTCAGCATCATCATTTCACTGGCAACATTATTAGTCGCTCGTGCGGGCCTCGACGTATCCGAGCTATTTATAAGCTTAATTACGGAATTCATCAAGCCCTCATACACACATCTTAGCGAGCATATTAGAAGCATTTCTACAAGCCGTGCACGCACGCGCGAGTACCTCCTACGCGTTCATCGCTGGAAAAGTCGACATTTTCGAAGCGGAGCCAACGGCCCCGTAGCAAATTTTCCAGTTTTTTTATTTTCTTTTTTTTATTTGCAAAGCCGCGCAAACTCGAAAAGCAAAACAAAGAATACATAAGACCGACACTACGTGGGGTTTCGCTTATTCGTTACATATTCATGAAATAATCTCGGAACCGCCCTCGGCTCGTGCTCTTTCCCGCGGTCATGCATAAAAATCATCGCGAATAATAACTCACCTCTCGGGACCCTCAGCTGTATTTTATATAGATATACACGGAGAAATAAAAAAGGAATATAACGCCGTCGAGTCGAGAGAGAGACGGAATTTCAACGTACCTGAAACACACAAGATAAAAAAATGTTTATTAGTCTCGGGCATTCGTGGCATTAAATGGGGGAGGAAGGGTGGAGAAGAGAGAGAAAGATACATTTTGATGAAAATCTCTGCGTAAATGTTGGCGAGCAGCAGCTGCTGAGCTCTAGCCCTGCGCAATAATTCACGGCATGATTTGTTTATGAAATGCGATGAGCAGGTGAATAGTGTAATCAGAAAGTTCGGGAGGGTGTAATTTCAGTGCGCCTATCCCTTTCCCCTGGTGCATCATAATAGCCGTGATAAATAGACGTGTTTTACGCATCGCTGTAAATAATTTGACGACTTTCAAGCTCTGATTTATTACGTGTTTGAAAGAGTGTGGTGGTGGCGGCGGCGCAGTCGCTGGCTATACAGAGAGCTCACGGAATTTACCGTCGATAAATATTATTTAATTTTGCAAGGGTAGGGCTCGAGCAATTTTTGCTGCGGAATCCCAAAGCACTTGTGCGCTTGCACCGGCATTACGTAACGCGAGTGTAAGCAAATTTTTACAGCCGATAAATCGTATAATACAGCTCTCATCCTCTTTAGGCTCTCTCGATTTACAATCCTCGACTAGCTCGGAATCGCGGAGAAAGCAATAGGTGGAACTTTGAATGCTCCTCCAATGGCGCTCGCGTCTTCGATTTAACGAAGGACGATGAGCCGCGTCGACTAATTTGCGCATCGATTACCCAAGTTTCCCAACTTCCCTTGCTTAGCCTCCCCGCTTCCTTAGCCCTGGAAAAAGAACACGAATCGAACGGAATAATTATCTCCTGCTCTCCTTCTCGACAGAGCTTTCTCCTCGAGTCGCTGACTCGCTGCGCACGAATCTCCCGATTCATCCGGGAAGTTTAGCAGCGAATTCGCCCCGTGTACGATCCGTTTACTGAAAATTTTACTTGCGCCCTTTGAAAGTTGCCGGCATACCGACCGAGCTCGAGCTCTCGTCCAGCTCTCAAAGTCTTTGTACGTGTATATCGCTCTCCAGCCTAATGAACCTCATTGTTGGCTGTATACGTGCTGTCGTTGTTAAAGCCCCAACCTCGCATTTTAACGAGGCGAATTTTCAGCTTACGTAAGCGCGCGACGAAAATTCACGTAACCGATAACTTTTCTACGGATGACTGCCATTGTTCGTTCAACCTTTCTCAAAACTCAAAACCTTGATATTTCCCATAGGCGTTTAGGTGTAAAATACACTACTACCATTATGAGAGAACATTGCAAGGGGAGGCAGGTTGATTCGCAAATACGTAAGCGCTGTAGGTTCGAATTTCAATATCAAGCGGAATTTTTTTCTTTTTCCGGGCAACAGCGAAAGGAAGCGAGCTACATGTACGCCTGCTAGTGAAATTGGAGAGGCGAAGGGCGGGCTTTATTATGTGCCGAAATACACTGCCTACTTGAATATCTCATGCATAAATATCAGAGCGAGAGGGGAGAGTCGGGATGCGTGATAGCATTCATGGGCGAATGGATGACACGTGGCGGTAACGTTGGCGAAGGCTGCTAGGCTTATGCAGGAGATGCGTTATGTTGTTGGGATGAAATGACAGGGAAGCTGCGCTTGCGCGGACCAAGGCGCCTCTGATAATGCGTCACGTTTAGTCAGCCTTGATGCTTTCCGCACGAGCTCGAGGAATTCCGCAATTTTTCACGCTTCAGCGAATCTTTGAATATCTCGATCCAGTAAAAAAAGAAGTTAGTAGCCCTGGAAGGAAAGTCAAGCCAAGCTCACAAGGTCCTTATGTCTCGTCACGCTGTGCTGCAATAAGATCTGCTCCACGAGAATACGTGCACACATCCGTCGGCCGAAAATCCGCGCTTCTTCTCACGCCCGAGGTCCTCTAGTCAGTAGAAGCGAAGCACACGACTTGGTCGCTCCCGTCAGCCCTTGAACAAAGGAATAACGCTCCAGAGCTGCCGAGTCGTGACGGAAACTAATCACGCGGTGGCCTGCCGTTAAAGCCCTCCGACGCCTTTTTTTCTTTCTTCTGCTCACTCCAAGGTAACCCCCCGCGTAATTGGATTTCCACGGGGCTCGCAAGCTCCGAGCTTATTAGCATTGTTCTCTGTGAAATGAAATTTCGGAGACGCGGAAAAGCAGACGAGGTGCTTATGGAAATGTCGCTCTTTCTCTCTCTCGTTCTAACCGATCGATTGCGAAAGGCTTTCGTTCATTTTACGCGGAGCTTGCGATGTGAAAATATCGCTTTCGAGAGAAATACCGCAGCAGCAGGTGACGAATACTGGGATCAAGCTGTAGATTGAAGAATTTCTTTTTTCCGCGATTTTTATTGGAATTCTTTTTTATAAGATTTATCATCCCGAATAAAATTGCATTATTAATCGAAAAAGTTTTCTGTACCGTAAAACAAAATTGAGGAACAATATCCCGTACACCGAGATCCTCAACGATTTCTCCATTAAATGCGGGCAATATCATTTGCTCGACACAATCGTAAAACTTGTTCCCGGGCCTCTTTGTCGGACCTTCGGAGAGGGGAGGCAGCGAAGGCACTTTCCGTGTTTCATTTGCGTTTACATGAGTTTGGCCCGGGTAAAAGGGCGTCGTGTGCTCTCTTATACACCCTGGCCCTCCCCGCCCCCTTCTCCCTCCCTCTCTCTTTCTCTCGCTACGGCTCATTTTTATCGGATCAATACCGCATATCTTTGTGGCACAAGCTCTGTAAAGAGGTTTCACAGAGCCCGTGCCAAGACAATTTTACAATCGCCCAAGTGCCGCACGCTGTTCTCATGCGACATTGCTCGACTATTTCCTCGGTATGAACGTCGATTTCGTTCTTTTACCAGTTCTTTTATAACCTTACGTTTCTTCACATATCATACAACTAGATGATAAAAGCCAGCGAAATACCAAAGGTAATATAACCTTTTTCAAAATTCCCCAGCGAACATTCATTATCGAAACATCGAGTCATCAGAGCATCCCAGTGCTTGCGCAAGCGTCGCGACTCCTTGTCAACATATCAACGCGTGCTTTATCAGCTCTAGAGAAAGAAAAAAAGACCGAGAAGGAAAATAGCTCTTGAGCGTATACGTAATTTACGCTCTCGATGTCTTTATCGAGAATTGACGTCCCAGCAAGCTTTTTTCTTTTTCCGGTTTTTCGTTTGCCATCGAATCATGGACGAAGCCACACGACGTCTTAAAAACTACGCGCGACTCGTGTGATTTCCGTGATAAAGCCGATCGTCATTGTCAGTGATGACGAAGTCCTCACAGTTGCAGCTCGCTTGTTTTTCCTTGTTCCTCGCTTGATGCTGATTAAATTCGACATTGGGTTTCCGTTCCCGCGAGCGTACGTTGCTCCTCTCTCGCTTGACCGCTAATTGCTGCCCAGGCACGAGACCAGACCGACGCGGCTATTAATTATGTAAGCTCTTTTGTCATGAGAATTTTTCCACCAACGCGCATAATGTTGCCGCGTTATAAGCGACGCAAAGATCGTAATGTGGGCGTGTCGTTAAAACGAATTTGTAGTCTGTCGTATTTTCTGAAAGCCAGACAACAATAGTAGCTCCATACTCACACGTTTTCGATATACACCAAAAGCAAAACATTATTTTTCATCAAAGTAGATAGTCTATCTTGTTTTCACACTAATATATCAAAAAGCACAATAAAAACTACCCTCTATCCTTAAAAGACACTTCCTCTGAAAGCAAGACGTCGCGCAGAAACAAAGCTACATCGAGCACATCTCTCGCGAGACAAGAGTCCAACGGGAAGCCCTTGTCTGGAGAAAGCTCTGGTGAGAGAACCGGGAGCGCGACGCGTCGGCGTCCGTTAGCGAGCCGCAACGCCCCCACTCCGGAGAGAAATCAACGCCAACACGCGAGAAGCCGCGGGCTCTCGGGTTTCGCCGGGGAAACGCTAGCCCCCCCTCCCCTGCTCCCTTTCCCCAGCGACATTCGAGACGAGTCCGCTTCTCGACTTACGCGCCCCGTGGCTTCTTGCGTGCCACTGGCCCACACGAGACTTGTACTGGACTTGTGCGGCTCTGTTCTTAGTTCTAAGGCATTTGAACTGACGTCTCCAATCACGTTTATCAAATAATTTTGCTTGCTAATCGTGGAAGTTAAAATTTATGGGAAGATTTTGATAATTTTTCTAAAGCGAATTGATTTTGAATTTTTTGTTATTGAAAGGTCAACACCTGAATAGATAAACTGACAAAAGAATTTTTGATGAATTAATATTAAAAATTCTTAAGATTATAATATTCAAATCAGCAGATTATTCATGATTAATTCTATTCATAAATCATTCAGAAAAAAATGAATGGCATTATTAATTTCGAATCAACCAAAATTCAGTAACGCCGATAAGTCCGATAAGTTCTAATATAACAAATAGCTTGCAGCATTAATCTAGTTAATTAAAGCCTCGAGAATACCTAAATCGCAGTTTCCAGTGTCGGAAATTCAAAAGTTAAACAACACAACGAATAGCTAAACGCATACGTTCGCGCATATTAGCCGGTAGTCCTCCCCGAACTGCTGACCCCAGGTTAATACCCACAGAAAGGAATGAGTAAGCGTATGCCCCAGAGTCCGCGGAGTATCAGCAAGTTGGCCGCAAAAGAGAATCAGATAGTCTCCGCTGGGGAGGGAGGTGGGGAGAGTTCGCACGCGTCGCGTCTAATATTCTCGTCTGGTCGCGAAAACCGCATGGTTGGAGAAGCTATTTGCGGGATTAGTCGAGCGCACATTTCTAGCTATGAGTATTGGTGTGGGTGTGTGTGCTGTAACCGCGGTTTTCAGCCTCGTAAAATTACGACTAGTCGATGCGACCCTCACGGTCCAACAGACAACTTGGATGAGCTACACCTCGATGAATAACTTAATGGCAGAGAGTGGAAATGTCGGCTGTACCATTGCTGCTTATTATTCATAAGTTGGATTTACGTTCGCCGAGGCGCTGGAAATTTAACTGGTTTTATAAGGTTTTGGATAATTAAGCGGGAGAGCTTGCGTTTCTGAAATATCACGATATTTCCCGTCGCTTAATGTATTTAAACTCGCTCGATCTCACATCGAATAATCAAGCTGCTCGTACCAATTGGAATTCAAATTGAAAATTATAATATAACCATTTGAAAAAATTGAGTTGAAAATTCTTCGAATTCACAGATTAAAATTTGAAAAATTCGATAAACTCCTAATATTCCATCCAAAGTAAACTTTGTTCCATTATTATAAAACCAGTTTCAAATTCCAATGACAGGCTAAAAAAAATAAAAAATTTATTCTTCAATACAGAGTTTAATCCCATCTGCAGCACCTCCAAATATTAGCCTCTCTACCTGTTTCCCACCAATAAAGTCCCCCTAACCAGCCTCGAAAACACTGTGGCGTTCATCAATTCGACTCCGTACAATACACCTCGGAAGCTGCATCAATACTCGAGACGATCGTACCCGGTAATCTCAGCTTTGGCATTGGTCGGTCCTTAGCCGAAGCCGAGACATTAATAGCAAGAGGGCGATTGCGCGCCCGAGCGGAATCGCAATTAGGGATCAACCGAGCCCGGGACGAGAACGATAAACCCCGCTTAACGGACCACGCGCGTGCACTCGCGTCCTTGCTGTGGGGTCATTTCGAACGCCGCGTATCGTCTATTTACGCGCACTAAACGCGCTATGGATGGGGGTGTCCTTATATTTACCCTGGACGCTCGACAGATCATCCTCGGAAGCGCCTATGCACCTGGTATCGATCCTACAGCTTTGCTGGATAATATTAGCACTATCACGAGATATGATGAAGAGAAACTATGGACTGGGCGAAGCTATTCCATCCTTTACTTCCGACGTTACTCTGGTAAAGAGGATAAATGATGCGAGACCTGTCTGGGCTAAGGTAAGGCAATACACGTCTTATCGTAATACTACTTCTATAGAAGAGTGTTATAATATTAAAGAGATTATTCATTTACACGACCTTATTAAAGTCTTGAGTTTCCTTTTCTCGTAAATAATCAGAAATGAAATTCAAATAAATGGAAAGACTTTAGCTCGAATAGCCCATAAACCACACATAATACCTATTAGCAACAACAGAGTAGTTAAGAAATCTAAAGAAACACATTAGACGACGAACATACGAGACACATTGTTCGATGTGCGCGAGCATGCAAATCCGATTAGGACAAAGCCGCCGCCGCTTGGTAAAGTGTTACGGGGACTCTGTGGGTCCAATCACTCGCGAGATGTTAATCAGGCCCGAAGGCCAGGGGCGCGCGGCCAATTAAACTTTCAAGATCAGGCGTCTGACGTGTCGCGCTTGATGAGGCTTTTGGAATCATCGTTCAGAATGAGTATCACGTTCACGATAATTTGGGATGCGATCGTCAAGGCCGAAGCTTTTCAATCTGGTAATTAGTCTGTCGTGTTGATCTTGGATCTATTCTCGCCGCGATGTCTTTTGTACGATTGATGGGGATCGAGAATTACTATGGCAATTTCATCTCATTGGCTTGTTTTTCCTTCTGACGCGCTTATATCTTCTGTCGCAATTTCTGGTTTGAAAATTGTATGTATGTGTATGTAGTTAATTGCAAAGTCAAACGCGGATTGAAGTAATCGTTGAGACAGACTCTTCTTGTTGCACAATCTTGTCAATTTTCGATATTTCTCGAGATAATTGAACATTCCTTCGACGGTTGCGATTAAGGAAATTAAAAATACACGCGATGGTTTTTCATTTGATTATGTATTAAGTCAATTGTATAAATCATTGATCTATACAATGTTATCCAACTAACAAGCGTATTTTAGAAATAAAGAACTTAATACATCTGGATATAATTTCACATGATTCTAAGCAGATATTATTTTTAATTTTTATAATCACACCTGAGGTGTAAAATTAATGGCCGATTATCTCCCCGTCGTGCACACTAATCTATCTTTTTTAATCAACAAAAAACACTTTTGTTCTTCCAGTCGATCACACTTGAGACCACTGATCTGATTTCATCCCGATAATTTCTTCAATCACTCGTTAAACACCTCGCGACAGCAGGCCTAGATCTCAAGCCAGTCGTAAAAAAATCAATCCATCTACGCTCGTTGTTAGTGATGTCAGATACAAATAAAAAACAAAAGAAAAAAAACAAAAAGAAAACCCAGGCAGCACAGGGCCACATATATTATCACGCGGGTTCATCGCTCGGTGGGCGAGAGTCACCTCGGTGGGAGGTCAGGGACGCCGACGACTAAAGCCAGCGGCGTAACACCTGCGAGCTATACGTCGAGTCCAGCCGCCACATGACGCAACCTGATCACGCGAGAATCGCGGGCAGTGGGCGCGTGAAACCTCGCACACGGCTCGCCTCACATAAACAAGTCTCGTGCTTTTTTTTCCTTCGCACTGCGGATATAGTCGAACGTTTCCTATAACACCTGCAAAATTATCTGTATATCTATATCGCGTTGGTCGTACCAATTCAGGCATTGCACAAGTCTACTGTGCTCGCACTCGATCATCGTTGAAAGTGTAAGCTAATATCGTTATGTAAAAAGGGAAGGGGGGAGTTACTTAACCGAGCTGTTATTTATGCATTAGCGCGATAATAAGTGTAATTTAACGCTGGACAAGTGATATTGATTCCCAAAGGTAATTTTGTACCTCTGTTGCGGGCAATTTTGATCCGTGTTTATTAGTCGCCTCACGCGCATCCCAGGATTCATTTATTTTCTAAATTGGAAAATTATTTATTTACGCTCCGTGCTTTAGAGGGGGATGATAATCATCGGCTAAAGACATTAGTATTTCTATTATTGCTCGACAGCATTTACGTTAATGGTTAATACGGCAAATTTGAATGAGCACGCATTTATAATAATTATCCATTTGACTTATTTTTTAAAATATATTCCGAAAACGTTCACGATAAATATTCCGCAAGTACTTGTATTACCTCATTGAAAATCATCAGCTCATCGAATTACCTTCCAAGTTAAAAATACCTCTAAAGACCTTACCGAAAGCTTCAACCTAGACCTACTATTTTTCCAGTGCCGAGGAAGAAAAAAAAAAAGAAAAACGTACACCGAAACGGGTCGCTCCGTACACATAAACGCTCTTACAAGGGCGATCTCTTTTTCACGCAGAGCCCGAGGATCCTTGACCAGTCTCCTTTATCGGTGCGAATTCAAAAAGCCATAGACGTTGTCTCTGTTTAAAGTGAGCCACGTACAAGCTTCGCGAGAACGAGCGAGCAAGCTGCTACGGTCATCCACGGAATTTTTTCCGATCTCGGCTTCGTGGCGAATTCGTCGTCGTCACCGTGGGTGGCACGAGATTTAAAAGCCTGCAACGCACACCACGTACTCCTCTTCCCATTTTCTCTTTTTTCACGATGCCAGGGAGATTTGGAAGGCAAGCCAGTGGGAGGTGGCTCTCGTTTTTGCTCGCTGCGTTTTGCGTACGTACACACACACACGTATATATCGCGTGCGATATTCGTCGAGATCGAGTATACTACCCACGCGCAACGCCAAGCGACTAATAAATTGACGTTGGCTCTGTCTCTTTCCCCTCCTATGTGGGTATGTGTGTGCGTGCGCGCACGGGTGTGTTTGTATCTGGGCGACACGAGAAAGAGAAAGAGAGAGCGCGCCGACAGGAAATAAAGTGTCGTATTGTTACAATTGTCGGGATCGTCTTTTTCGCTCTCGCGTCGAAGGTTCTTTGCGAGAGCGATTTAAAATGATAATGCTGAGATAAATTGCCGTGGCGAGGCTTACGACAAACAAATGGACACCGTCGAAGTAACAAAGTTTTTTTTTAAACCATTGATCGGAGACCCCGGGGAGAAAAAGAGTCGGATCCGAGGACACGTGGTCAATTTAAATTATAAGGACTTATGAAAATGTCGCGAGAAAACTGGTTTCTGTAAAATGCATATCATGAACGAGTGTAAGACTAAAGAGCGAGGGGGAGTCACTTGATAAATCACAACGAAAATGTATCCCAACCGAGACGTCCAAACTGGTAAATGGCAATGGGTTGTGAGAGAGAGACGCCTTTGGAACGGATCGAAAAGAAAGCAGGGCTCGTGGTGACACGGACAGAGGTACATAAACTCAGCGTAGTCGCAGAGAGAAAGAGAGAATAAATGCAAGTTGTCTGGATCGATTTACGACAAATCTTCACCTCGTGTAACAGGGAGGCTGTACGCGCGCGTATATGCAGGCATTCAGATGTGGGCGGAAGTAAGCGGGTAAGGCATGGTTCTATCTCGAAAGATGTATAAGCAAAATAAAGGAAGAGAGAATATGCTTTTTGCTTCCGGCTGGATTTTCAGATTTTTGAGATACAATCTAAACATATGCAGTACTTATAATAGTCGAAAGCAAAAGTTAGGATTTTTTGTGTATACCCTTGTGACAAAGGTTTCTTTGTTCAATGTCCCTTGCAGTAGCTGCTGGTACTTCAAGAAGAGCGTAAGATGTGCGGCTGGTAGAACGTGCAAATAACCGTTTTTTCAGCAAGCTGCTGCTGTACGCCTCAAAACTTACACGCAACCAGACCTTGTGAACGCGTCTACGCATATATGCCCGGGGGGCTCAGCGATTTTCGCGTCAATCAAAGCGCTCCGATAGATCGATGGTCGCACGCCCTCCTCTCCTTCTCCCCCGCAGGGGGATTATAGAGCCGTGAGTGACAGGTGAAGAGCCAAAGTAACGACGTTATCCGCGTGCGGTTCCTTCACCCTTTTTCGACTATACCCCGAATCGAATTGACGTCACGCCGAGAGCGAGAATGTCTCTCTAAATTGGAGTCGCTAGCCAAATTTTGCCTACTACTGAGCCTGAATTTTCGTGTTTGGTTGGTTGGCGGGTGTCGTAAGCTACCGATTTCGTTCCCAGAAAATTGATGGGTTTCTTTCGAAGATATTGAAAAGATCATTTATATCTCCGCGAAATAGAACTACAATTTTATCAGTAGAGACGTTACGGATATAAATTGAATCAAGCGAGTTTATACTTTTTGAATTAAAATTGTACATTTTGCAGGTACGTTTTTTTGCTTTTAACGCATTTCATGTGCGCTGGATAAAAGAGCTGAGCAAGGTGATCCGGTATATCTGGAGCGCCATAAAATGCCAATAAATCAGATTTACTTATCAATTAATTTGCTGTCTTCTGTGATGTATGTACGCTGGCTACGTAAATAAAAATAAAAGCATGATTTATGGATTAAACAATCCAGCGGGGGCCCAGTGTCGCTGTCACCGAAAGTGACAAAGTCCACGTATACACACGCGCACGTACACGCAGGGCTTATCTCGTACGAAAACTCCAATTTCCGTTATTCAATGTGTATCACACGTCTTAATCGCATCGGAAATAGCTATTCCATACAGCCGTGCGTCAAACGACTAAACAAACACAAAGCGAATAGCAGTTCGACAAAAAGTTACGTAAAACTGTCGCCTTTTTTATATTCTGCTGTGACAACGACAAAAAGTATTTTCGGCCCATTTAAGAGACGATTGGTATACGACAACAACTGATGGATACTGATACCCGTCACATAAACACTCGGGGGACAGGGAGATACCGAGAGCGTTACTTTACATATGGATTCACTGGGCTCTCGGTACAAATTCGTGATCGATGAACTCCCGGTGATCTTTTGTACGCCAAGCACTGTTACAGCTCGTCACGCCACGCCAGCTTTTTCCAAGACGATGATTCCCGGTAAGGGATTTATGAGGATATATTTCGCCGCGTTTACAATGTCGATATACGCGTATCTATATGGTTTCTCGACGTTTTTTTTTCATTTTTTGCCTTGTCACGTGTTTACGATAAAATTCGAGAATTTATCCTAGAGGCAACAATAACAAAAAAGGAAATTCTGTAAAAATATCAATAAATTAATTGGACCGTAGCGATTCAAAATTTTAACAATTAAAATTTATGCGTTCGTACTTTCATTAAATGAATACTTTCATTAATTCTTGGACCTTTAAAAAAACAACAAAAATAAACAGTGGCACTGTTAAAATGTTTACATATTCAAAATAAGTAAAATACGTTTTTTAACTGGAGCAGCATATCAAACACCGAATTGTAAAACAACCTATAACAATATTGTTTACTCGATTGAAAGCAAACAGTTCCCACACTCTCGGCCGCTAAAAAAATTACAGAAAAATTCCGGAAAAAAGTCGAGCAATAACGCATGGCATCAAAACGTCCATAACAAAATGAACACGTCAACATGCGAAATTGGAAGAGAGAAAAGGGGAGGTTAAAACGAAGCCTCGCTACCGCTGGCTCTGCCGATTAAAAAAGACACGCGTCGGCAGTGGTGTTACAGTACAGCAGTAGCGCGGTCGATCAGTGCGTGGCATATTCGGGTCGCGGCAATTTGCCGAGCACGAAAGAGTGGAGGGCGCGCGATGGGGTCCCCCGGAAGGTGAGCGCGGAATATAAGCGCGTCTGACGCGCAAATGAGCCAGGCCGCGATCGCAGGCGCAGCGGTGAGCTGTCAAAACCGTCGCTCCGGGGCTGCCAGAGCTTCTCCCCACCCACCCCCTCCCCTTACCGCCGCCGCCACCCTACGCGCACGTGTATACATGAGACTCGGCAGGCCGTAACGCTCTGACAAGGCCCGCCGCTGCGGACCCGCTAGTTAGCCGATAGTTCATCGGCAAACATTCGCACGATTATTCCTTTTTTCTTTCTTTCTCTCTTTTTGCGGCGCGAGCGAAATGTATACAAAACTTGGTAGCTTTGAAATGTCAGTTGGTTTTAATGAATGCGCGGAGAAAGTTGCCTGCTAACGCATCTATTTGGGCTTTGGATTATTATTTTGGAATGATGAATGGACTGCCGGGTTTGTTTTCCCTTTTGAATAGATGTGCCGATGATTATTTGTGTTTACTACTGAAAAGGCGAAAAATATATCCTCTCGTTGGAATTTCTAAAGTATATATGTTTGAAATGAAAACAAAATTTGTCTAGTTGAAATTTCTCGCCACGAGCTGAGGAAGATCTTGTAAAAATTTAATTACCAAACGAACTTTAAATTAGTTGCTGTACGCTTGGTGCGTGGCAGATTTTACTTTGCAAAACACACGGTGGAAAATTTTTATTAAAAAACTCGCGCTAAAGGTAAGGCGAAAGATCGCGCGCTGAATTTTAAATTAAAATGAAGACGGGAAAAGAGGCACTGGATCTTATTAGGCAAGAATTAGGTTAAAGCTAATCTTCTTTGTTTCCTCGTTGCCTCCGAAGTTCTGTTACGGAATTATTAGAGGATGAAACTTTCCGGCTCTATTAATTCGAGCAGTGCGTGATGCAAAAGTTAAATAAAAAAGGAAGGAAAAGTCAATGATCTATAATAATATTTTTCACGCTGATCTTTATCCTATGGATTAAGCTTTAAAATCATAAAAATCGAGCATAAATCGCGTGCTTAAACAATCTCTTTACAACGAGCTCGTTTTTTAAAGTCTATGGATAATATAGTTTAAATTCGTAACTCGACACAAGTGGAAATTCAGCGATGGAGTTCGCTTAAGGCACTTAATCCTTACGGCCGACGCTTTTATAGGTTATAAACCACGCGGCCCGACTGAGAGAGCATAAAGATCTGGGGCTCAGCATCAGCTGGCTTTTAAGCTCGTATGTCCTTTGAGGTAATTGGCTGACGCGCGAGACACCTGCTGACCCGAGCCGATTTCTCTTCTTTGCCAAGAGAGCACCGACCTACACCAACTCTCTCTTTCTCTCTTCGCTCTTATATCTCTCTAAAAGCATCCTACCTGTCGCCTACCCTTAATTTTCCTTTTTAATCGACAATTTAGATTTTTCAGGGCCAGACTGCAGGGATGCGAAAGTGCAAGGTTCACTTTATAGCTTCGTACATTGTATCGCGAGTGAGAAAATATATTAAAAAAAAGATTAGCTCTAATTTACGCGGAAAACATTAACATGCGATCAAAATTACAACTTGTTTGTATAAAATATATTTTAATTTTAATTACATGTATTAATTTGAAAGCGTAAAATGTTTTGTACGTGGAGCAAATTCATTAAAAGCACACGATATTACCACTAGCACATATTTACGAATAATAAATATAATTAAAATACATAATGTATTATAAATTACCAGATAATTAATTATCAATCGTAAATTAACAAGTTAAAATAAAAGCAAAAAAATATAATCAATAATCAGTAAAATAATTCTGCTTCATATTCTTGAAAAAAAATCACAGAGTTAAAAAAAAATGATATCATATCTCGACACGTATGTCCGACCGGCGATATCTCGGATCAAGCGTGACGAATATTATAATGTAACGTAATGTCGAATACCAAGCTCCAAGAACGTACCGGCGCCAAGTGCTTATACTGGGTCTTCATAGAGGACATCCGATCTGATAGCCACAACTTCGCGTAAAACAACCTAGACGCAATTTCCACTATGTTAATGGCACGCCCCGATAGCACCTTTGCTCGATATGATTATTTAACGTATTCGACAAGAGGCAACAATAACAAAAAAGGCGGGCTTTATGTTTTCTTCTTACCCCTCCCGCTTCCGTTTGGCCAGATCAGATTAACTGATAGCGTCTTCGAAGGTGCAATGAGTGAGGAAATTCGCGGCCTACCCGTGTATTTTATTGAAATAACAGGTTTCTCATTGCTTTTCCCCTGCCCCTCTTTATAGCTGCTGACTACTCATTGAGAGAGGGGGAGAGATACGAAAGGCATAATTGTTCCTTGTCAAATCAATGATTTTCATCGTCGGCTTGATCCGATGACGTGCGTCAAATAGAATCTAAATCTTGTAAGATGCGATCGCAGAAGTGCATCGGCTTTGAATTAGAATTAATTATCACGGAGGGTAGGGGGGGGGGGGAAGGACTGCTGGAGTTCCTGTACTTCATTAGCATATATGTAGCTCGAGACGAGACCGTATAGCTCTACTCGTGCAAGTGGAGAAGCGGAGAGTGGGGATTAACAAGGAGTTGCTAATTTACAAATGTAAACCATTAGCAGGACTGTTTATTGACAAATATTCTTTAGAAATTTATCGACTTGCTATAAGCTATAGTTCGCTATTCTTGTTGAGAAAAGAAACTTACAAAGCTGCTGTTTGCTAACCAGGCTCTGGAATTCCTAGCGCTGCTCAGATTACGAAACTTTGCCCGACGGAAGTTGGACCTTGTGTGCCACTTGCGGCGTTTCGATTATCGATTTCACGCTCCGGGTTTCGTGAGTTGGCAAGTTCGCGGCTGGACAATGTACGATCGGAGAATAAGAAGTCCCTCTTGTTGTCGAGCTTACAGCATAAATTATTAAATGATTTTTTAGAATCGCATAAAAAAATTCAGTTGGTTAAAGTTTGGTTAAAGACACGACTCTGATTCATGCTCAAATAACGGAACCACAGAATCGGAAGTCTATTATTTATATTCGGCGGTAGATTAGATTTTTTCGGCTGTAAATACTGGCTGATGGGTAATTTTATAGGAGAGTTTTTTGCGACGAGCTTGCATTCTCGTTGCAGCTCGACTGGCCTCGAATAAATATCCGGACGCAGCAATGTTGGCTGCTCGATCAGTTCTCTCCCCCGTTGTTTCTCTCTCCCTCTCTTTCTCCCAACGATGTGCGTACCCAACTCGGGAGCGCTCGTTCGTGATTTGTTTAAATGTACTTCGTATGAATAAACATAGCCGAATTATCATAACAGTATGTACTGGGCTTTAATGAAACGTTAAATTTCACGAATCGCCGACGACATGAATTTCAAACGAAAAGCATTTTCAGATTCATTTGAAAAATCTCCCCGTCTGTAGACTACCCGGGTCAAAAGTTTTTTGCTACCCTGTAAAAATAGCAATGTCAGCACTAAAAATGACTATAAACGAGTCTAGGCTATTCAGGGCAGCAAACACTTCTGTGAAATCGGCATACATCCCTGTAGCGCGCAACCACGCGTAATCTCGTAAAGCGAAATTATTCAGCTTGCGCCGACGTGGTAATGCGCAGGGCAAAAACGCGTCGATCGCCGCGCTGTTATCCTCCGCGCGGTACGGACATTAAGAACAGTAAACGCACGCATCGCGACTTTAATCGCCAAGTGGTCCGGGCAAAATGATACGCCCGCGCAGCAGCAACGAACGCAGCTTGGAAAATCATGGTGAACGCGGCAGCGACACGTGCGTCACGTACCAAGAGTTTCGGTTCTAGCGGTATTAAAGCGGCTAGAGGGGAGGAGAGAGCGACGCATCTACGGTACCCTACCGCCTAGTGGAAACTGTTTTTCCGCGACTGCGGACAATAAAGAGCTCCGTAAACGCAGCGATTATGCGCCAAGCCAAATGGCTACGAGCGCTTTGGAATTTTGAGGCTTTTGTTATGATGCGTACACCAGAGGAATCGCTGTCTCTCTTTCCCCGTTTAATTGCATATTCCACCAAGGCTAAAAAATATACGTGACAATTTTTCGATCTAGCATGGCGCTAATGAGCAGCGAAACAGCATAGCGAATCGATACAAAGCCACGAGCAGGGCATGTGAACAAAAGGTCTGAAAGTATCCCGGCATTATTCCCATCGACGGGGGTTAGAGTATCTTACGTGTCCGTAGCCGCAGAATATCTGCATCGAGCAGTCGCCTTTGTCTCCACGACCTCGGGCTCTCTCAAGACACACGGGAGGCAGAGAGCGTCGAAGGCTGCGCTCGCCGATCACTTTCACCGTTGCCGCGTTTTCCCATGGGCTCCCGCAGGCGGCACACCGATCGCCAACGACAGCCCATCAGCTCTCTCTCTCTCTCTCTCTCTCTCTCTCTCTCTCTCTCTCTCTCTCTCTCGACGCCGCGGCAACAGCGAGATAAGCTGCTTAATTGAGACGTGAGCGCGCAAGAGCAATCAGCCCAGCCTTTCCTCGCGTGCGTATCCAGAATTCCCGACGATAAGATTTGCCTGCGACGACGATGCCTTTGCGCTTTTCGATCCCCGTTAATTGGAGGAACGAGTGTGACTTTGCACGCTTGCTCGATTTAATTTCCCCTCGCTGCGATACCACGATAGCCTGCCTACGGTACAGAGAATACAGGATATCTAACGCTCCCGGCCGCAAGTTCGTCAACTAATGTCGGTGCGCACATACAAAGAAGCGCGCCGATCGTAAAGCGGCTATCATAAAATCGGTATTGTCCCATTTGAAAAATCGGACTGAGCCGCAGTACCGCTATGTGCGCTCTGGCTCGTAAAATCGAGCGCGTTCTCTCGGCTTCGGTTTACTATGGTTTAGAACGGAGAATAGGGAAGAGAGTCCTAACGCTGGCCGGAAATCTCGCTTGGGTGAGGCTAGGAAATTCGATTTTAGAGATGCAAAGGACGTAGATAAAACTACCTAGATTCCGTCGGTCCATTAAAAGAAACTTGATCTACAAAAATTGAAATGCACCTTGAAAAAGCAAGTCCGCAAATCAATCAGAGGGGATAAATCAAGTCGCCGTAGGCGGCTCGTTTTATCGAGTGCAGAGGAATAGGAATAAAAATAGAGTTGGCGAGCGAGGAAGCAGAGGCACGCAGCAGCTGGGCGGAAAGCAATAAAAGCAGCAACATCGTTTACACGCATTCCCCGAGTCCTCGTTAATTACGCAACTGCAATACCTCCTCATTAAAATCTCGTTGTCTGGCGTCACGCGATTCTTCATTTGTACCTTCCCTACAACTCCTAACAAATCTCCTAGTCTGTCATAAATATTAAAATCGCCCGGGATCTTGATCGCGCGGTATTGCTGCCGCCTACGACCAAGGAAGCCTTTATCACACCAGACGAATGTGGAACGCGTCTACGTTGAGTGTAGGCTGTTGACGTTTCGCGAAACGAGCACAGGCCAAAGACAACCTCTGCGCTGCTTAAAGCGAAAGTTTGCGTAAATTCCGAGTGTAGTTGGGAGTACAACTTTTAATGTGATCCACGGAAACGAAATGTTAACGAGGTCTCGTATCTCTTGAAACTTGTTCGATTCGTAATTAGTATAGCGCAAGTCAACGTGAGCATGGCCATCCCTTGAATCATTTTAATCAAGATTTTCCGGTTCACCAAACGAGATTGCTAAATCGCATTTCTTTTTCCCTGCATAAACGAGAGCTAAGAACGCCCTTCGATACGCGCGCGCGCACATACATACACACGGAGGACTCTCAGCGCAGCTGTCGAGAGTAATGAAATTCAGGCCCTCCAGCACTAGCAGCATCGATGGTGTAAAATTTGCGAGAATGAGAGACTAGAGGCGACTGGCACTTGCCGTAAAATCGAATTCAAAAGCCATTCGCGACGCGATTATCAATTTCACGTATACGCTTGCTTCGCCGGCGTATAGGTATATGTATATGGGACTCGCCTACCGGTTACGTGCGCGGGTGCGCTCTAGCTTCTAATTGGGTGGCCACGCTAGAGTAGCCCGTAAAATCGGCCACTAATTCCTATTAGCTGGTCTGAGGGTAGGGAGGAGTAAAGACGAAATCAATTTTAACGAGCCGTAATCGGGGTGAGAGGCGAGATGGAAAAACCGGCATCCCGCTTTCATAATGCCGAGCTTTCGTTATTATCTTTTGAAAGAAATCCACAATTCAGGATTAACGAGTGTTGATCGCGCCGTTTTCACGAGAGACCATCTCCGAAAGCTTGCGGAATGCTTCTCTTAAGTTGCCCAATGGATATGCCAAGTAATAAAAGTCATAACAGAACTTTTTTATGGCGTGCACTAATGATAAATGCTACTTATTAACAGCCAAACATCCAGACGCTTGAAAAAAATTAATGTATGCGTCTAATAACTGTACAATCTAACATTTGCCAAAAATCCCAAATGAACTAACAGAAAACAAAGAAAATGCTTTAATTAAATTCAGCGCGAGACGTAACCAACAGTCGGTATAGCCTCGAGAAACTATGCAGCCAAAAAGCCCAGCGTAGTAGAAGGAGTCCGTAAACTTGGTTTACAGCTACTGCAAAATAAAAGCGAGACACTGGCGGCTGGATTGCCGCAGTCGCATTCCTGCGCGTATCTAATAATGCTCAGGCGCGCACGCGCCAGTGAAAGTCGTCGAGCCCGAGCACACCTGCACCCTCTTAGCCTCTCTCGTGGGCAAGGTGCAGCAGCCCCGTGCAACAAAGCCTGCACCTTCGCGACAACTCCCATACAAACACGGACGATTTTTTATAACTTGGATGAAAAAAAAGTTTTTTCACTGAACCTGGAATTAAGGAAATATTGAAATGCTACTTATTGAATAAACAGATCAATTACGGGGAAAAATGTTAACGTAGAGTGCTTATAAAAATAGAACGTTTTGCGCAATGCAAAAGTATTATAAAAGGAAGTAGTAGAGGAGAAAAGTAAAGGGGTGGAGAGGAAGGCTATGTCAATTGAATAACATTTCCATAATTCGCATGCGTGCGAGTTCACTGTCATCGGTGTAGTTGCGCAATAGGATTAAACGAGATAGAGCAACAGCAGTAGCTACGGAGCCCCGCTCGGTCTGGGGGCTTTTAGAAAGGAAAATTTTAAAATGTAAGTCGACACGTGTAGTAGTCGGTTGATGCACATAACGAAACCGCAAGAATCAACGAGCAATTTGAATAGCAGATTAAATTCAATTTCCATGCAGAAATAAACGTCGCTTTCGAGATTAAATCTTCGGGCGGACTTCATAAATTAAATAAAGTAATTGGCTTTTACTGCACACCCGATCTCCTCCTCTCTCGCTCGCTCTCCCTCTCGCATATACAGGTAGTATAGACCGAGCGCCGCAGTCTCGCTTTATTAAAGCTATCAATTTTAATTGAATTTTCAGTTTTGCAAGCTGCGAAAGAGCGTACATACCCCCACCCCACCTTTCCTCTGCCCTCCTCCCACAAAGACTACCAAAACGGAAGAACAGCCGCAGGAACGAAACGAGCTAAGAGACTGTAGTTTCTCGCTTTATCGCTGCGAAAATAGGAGGAGGCACAAAATTGCCAACTGACTCTCGTGTGACGCGAGGAAAAATCGGCTGTAGCGGCAGAGGGAGGCTGTAAATCGCGACCAAGCATAATATGACAGGGACGCCGTACATGTCGGACGTGCGGGGGAGCTATCACGCGGCGATCCAGCACAGAAGAGTCAGCTTATTCTTCTTCTATATCGAGTATTTTTGTCGCGAGCCAAGCCCCTCTCTCTCTCTCTCTCGGCATTTTTATATTTGCTGTGCTTTGCTTTTTATCTTGGCCTCGGACTTTTTTTTCGTCAGAGAGACTGTCTCGTCTTCCGTATTCTAATTTCAGTGCTCGAAAAGTGGAATCGTTGCTAGTGGAGTTGCTGCTTGTGTTATGTGAGTAACGGATTTCATTTTCTGTCATGGAACAAGGAGATACTCCGTGGGGACTTTTAACTTTGTTTTAAAAAATTCAACATTTCGTAGACTTTAGCTTTAATTAACTATTCACTAAACTTAGTTTATGTTTTTGAAAATTATCAACTTTTGAAATGGACTTTGTGTTTCTTAAGATACGTCAATAAAAAACTATCTAAACATAAAATACGCTTTTAGCCACCGTTAGATTAGGCTTTCAAATCTCGGAAATATTGCAGTAATAATGTAATTTACATTATTCCCCGCATAAATTACATCTGCCTCAACCCCAGCGCTCGCTACTAAAGCCCCTCAGCTCGAAACACAAATATATATCCCAAGCGTCGTTAAAAACAATCACTGATAAGAATCTCGAAAGCGCAAACAATCGACGTATTCATCAATAGCAGTCCAAAAAGCCTCATTAAAAATTCAAATCTCAAAGTGCAAATCTGAAAGGCTCGCTTCGCCCCTCTCCAACAATAGTCCCGCTCGGCTCGATTCCCATGCGCGACCCGCTGCGATTGCGAAACATCGAGCTCTTTCGCATCCTCGTTACAGCGCCGAAGAGAGAAAGAGAAAGAGCCAAGGCCCCCGCGGTTGGTAAAAATAAGTCCCAGGTGGCCAGAGAGCGTTGCGTGACCGGGCGCGGGCCGACCCGGGCGGCAGAAAGGTCGCAGCGATCCTTTGACAAGCGACTGTGAAATCGGGCCCAACGGTACAGACATGCGGCCGCGGCGGCTAACGGGGGTTACGGACAACAACCAACAAGGAGGAGGCGCCCATTTAAAATTGTCTAATCCCTCAGCGGCCAGATGCATAAGCGATATACGCACAGACAGAGGGGCCTTTCACGCGCGCCGGGCCCCGCGCAATAAATCCCCAGCGCGGGAATATCGCTTCCTTATGGGCCCGGGCGGGCATGCGTGCCAGACCGAGAGCTCTCGCTTGGCTTTCAAGAGCCTCTCTTGCCCGCTGCCCGATGACCTCCTTCCCCACACACACCAGCCGATGGATGCTTTTAATTGGAGGATCATGCCTGCGTTTTCATGGGGGCCCGATCGGCTATTTCTCAGGATTCCTTCGGATGCTTTAGAGAAAGAGAGGAGAGCACGTATTGGCCACGATAATCACTCCTTTCGCCTTAAGATCGCAGAATTAGAGATAAGAAATTTTCGCGAATGAGGAAAAATTAACGTTTTATGCGTTGATTATTTCGAAGAGGTTTATATCCTCTTATTGTGGAAGGATGGCTATTCTATTGTTGTGGGTTTATGTGGAAATAGTCGATTTACCCGGCTTCCCTTATAATTCATTCGGACGTGTAATAATTTCATTGGAATTATTGAAATGTTAAACGTCGTATTAAAGTGGGGGTTGACGTTACACAACGCTCAAATGAAAATGCCCGATCAATAGGAAAAACCGATAAGATTTATGTAATTGTAGTTTACGCAAGAATTTAATTCATCGGAAATTTATCTAATCGAAGAGCAGTTATAAGTTATACTTTCGTTGCAGCAGGTAGAGGCAGTGCGAAGCGGCAGCCATGGGAAATCCGAAGCTCGATCCTCGCAGCGTGCGCTCGAATTTCTCGAATCGAACGCGGAAGAAAACGACCCCGGACATTTGAAGCCCGCTCAACTTAGCACCTTTCAAGCATCGTAAATTTTCTTAAGCATAGCCATTTCGAATGAAAGTTTTCCTTTCACTCCTACCTCTTTGTAAATGCTCATTGCAGTTTTCTTTTCTACGTCTAAGTTTACAAGCATTTTGTTTTGCAAAATTTTTTATTTATTTACAAAGCCAAACTATAATGGAGACGACCCAGTGGTATCCATTGATTCTTAGGAAATAAATTGAAGGAGACTTTATAATTCTGAGATCGAGCGACTCTATTGATGATATAGTTGGGTCAAACTTACAACTCCAGTTAGGCCGAGAAAAAATTTTATTGAATTTAAGAAGAATTAATAAGTTGATAATCTTGGCGAAGAAAATTTTTATTACAATATAAAATTAAAGTAGAAAAAGTTGAGTCTCCGAACTTCTTCAATATAATTGTTAACTTTTCTATAAACATTTCGATTTCACGGTAAGCTTCACTTTTGTTTGTCGTCCAAGTTTCGAAGAACTGCTTTATATCTCTCGTTAGCATCTCACAAAAAATCCCCCTCCTATTTATATTCATAAATATTCCCTCCCTCCTCAACTTACGCAATCAAACTTTATTTTCGTTCTGTTATTCGCTTTTACAGCTCGAACTTAATCAATGCAATAAAAAAAGGGAAGAGTCACAACAAAAGCGAGCTGCCAATAAATATGGAATCCGCATAACGACGTAATCAAGGAAATCATACACTCTTCCAAGAAGCTCATCCGCGCCCGGAAAGTCGGACACGAGCATCACGATCCAACGCGAGAGAGAAACAGAAAGAAAGAGAGAGAGAGAGAGAGAGAGAGAGAGAGAGAGAAAAGCGCATCTGACCAGCGATTCCCTCAGCATCAGCCGCGCGCGCAAGTAGATAAATCCCCGAACTGGTCGGACTAGGCACTAGTCCGGCAAGGCCCGAATGAAATTACAGACGCGCAGCCGGGCTAACTGTATAGGCCGTGAGGAGGCTGCGAGAAAGAGAGAGAGAGAAGCAGGTTTTTTGTGCCATGTGCGTCCGCGAGCGAAAGGTGCGCACGTGTTGGGAACCTGCTGTATGGGCTTCTCCGTTCATTCACGAGGCGCACCGGTGGATTCATTCTTGGAGCGAGCCGGCGATTGGGATGCACGCCGCGCGTGAAAGCCGATAGCCTCGCACAACCAACCGCTCTGCCTCTATCTCTCTCCTTCCCTTTCTTTCTGGCTAAGCAACAGATCTTAGCGCCTTTATGCGAGCGCGCAATTTTCCTGCTTTATAGCCGTTTTTCGCCCTCCGCCTCTTCTCCCCTCTCGTTCTTTCTCTCTTGAAAATTAGCCGGAGCTTTATTATATTCCGTTATTATCCGCGATTAATTGCCAGCACGCGCTCTCGGACGCGGGGCATTTTAATGAACGGGATCCCCTCTAGGCCCCGTCGGAGCAGACGATTAATAGGAAAATAATGTTTTTTAATTACTATACTCACGGCTAACTAGCTTGGACTATTTGGTGGTGAACAAAAAAAAACATTCAAAGCGGTGCGGCATACCTGCTGCTGCGCGAGGTAAAGGCAAGTACCGAATTGAATTTGGGTTGTATAAGTCGACGGGATGCCTGGATCATTAGTCGTTAGAAACGGAGGGGGTGGGGGAGAGTAAGGAAAAAGGCACGAGAGAACAACAAGCGCTCTCTCTCTCGTTGGCGCCGGGCAAAAACGACGCGCGCAAACATCTGCTGCCGAGGGAGAGAAAGACCGCTACCGTGTGTGCCCTCCCCCGAAAAACAACGGACCAAGTCGGCTGGAAAAAGCATGGGTTTTAGGACGTGCTCTCGGGGCCCTAGAGCGCTTGCCTCGAAGAAACTGAAGGGGCTGGGGGGGGGGGGGCGTCGATCGCAATTTCACTGCGCGCTTTACGTGAATTCCATTGCCAGCGGGTAATTGTTGTTGCTGGCTTTGAAGCAGCAGGGCTCCACTTGCCGCGGAGACCGCTCGATTTCTATGTTAATTCGTGATCGGCTTTAATTACCGCACCACTGCCAGCAGCCGAGAGAAAGGCTTTCGTTGTGGGAGCATTTTTTCCTCTTTTACTCGCGGCGAGCGCGTGGAGCTAGGGGTACTTAGCCGAGACTTGGGATTTACTGTTTTTAAATTGCACGCTTTTAACATTAGTTGGGAAACTTTTTTTCTTCTTTTATTTTCGGGTTAGGGGTAATTAGGAATCGTTTCCCCGGCGCTTTGGACTTACAATATTTAACTTAAACGTTGGCAATGTTGTTACTGTTATCCTCTGGTATTGCATTAATTTTCGGCGATTTTTTCTCGATTTAGTTATCTAATGTAATTATCTAGGAAAAATAAAAATCTGCTTCTATTATCCATCGGTTTTACTGTCTCCATATACAATGCCATCAGCGTTGCACTGTATCCCCCCGCAATTTATTATTTTGCAGGAGTACAGATAAAACACTCGAACAAGAGACACATAAAAAAAGACATAAAAAAAAGAAAGAGAGCCAAAGACCGCTTTCCCTTTCGGACTGTAGCTCAATTCCCAAGAGAGTCGACATATATACGCCACGCGCGTTTGTAATCGAACATTCGATCGATGTCCCTCCTCGGGGACTATAACTCTTCCGTACATTTTTCCATCTCGCCTCTCGATTCTCTCGGGCGGCCAACAATAAGGACGAAAAAAAGGCTAACCCCTCCTTCCCGCTACAGCCACTCGTGCCGACTAGTCTCTCGTCGTGATTGCGGCAAGTCCCGCGTCTCTCAACTCCAAACAATCCTCGACGTTAAGTCTATGGTATCAGCGGCGAACGCGGTAGCGACGAGCGCATATATGACGTTTGCTCCTTACCATCCCTAGCCGCAGGTCGACTTTTCAGGTCGCATTGAAATATTCATGTATTTAAATTGCACGCGCTCGTTTTAGCTTGAAATTATAAAACGCGCCAGTCCAACCTTTGTGTAATTTCGAGTCGCTTCCACTGCGCGCGGCTCTTTCTCTCTATTCTCCGCGTAGACGCTCATTTAACTCACCTGGAAACAAAAAAGAAACAAGAGGAAAATTAAGGGATTATCCTATGTTTATTGCAGATAATGAATAGTATAATAAGGTTTAATGTGTGTACGTGGAATATTGGATAAGTTTGAAGCTGCCTGGAAATTGGCAACGATTACCTTTTGCACACATTCAGTTTTTCCCGTCAGAGTTGGAGAAACGAATGTTTACCGTACAAAGCTCTTAATAATAAGGTTTACGGACGTTTTACCTATGGGTTGAGACAAGGAGAGAACACGTATTTAACATAAATTTCCTGGGGGACCTAGATTTTCAACGCCTCCTCTTCTTCGCCTAATCGAAGAATCAAAGGGATCCGTGCGAACGTAAACCTCGTCCGGTAAATCGACAGTCACGCGCGTGTATACTACCCACTGGAAGATATGAAAGAGATGAGAAGGGACATCTCACGAATTATTCTGTCGACAGGGTCGAAATACCGCTTTCATTAGCTTATTTATTTCTTCACCTCCAGACGAATTCGATCTTCCATTCGATACGACCCTCCTTTTTTCCTTTTATCGTCCACTCGGGCAAGTTAATATTTATAGTTCGAAGCGGGCCTCAACCCTGCCTCTGCCTGCTGGAATAATCATTCTTTGATTTAGCAAGAGCACGCACTTAACGATGGCGCAGTTCGAATCCCGAGCAATCGACATCTCATTAAATCAATACGCTCGGGAGGAGGAGAGAGCCTCGGCCTCGAAACCTGCGCCGCGGCGGCAGCAGCAGCGGGAAAGCCGTGTAAAAAAGCTGGCCCGACTGCCGGTGCGCGCGCGCGCCTTACTCTCTCCCTCTCTCTCTCGCCTACTCGACTCTTCTTCCCTCTCTTGCCCCCCGTCCGGGCCGCGGCTGGCCGAACAAAAAAGCACACGGCTAACGGACCGCCAAACCTTTTCTCCCTCCGGCTCTCTCTCGAGGATGTATCCCCCATTAGGCCTCGCTCGTCTCTCTTTCCTTCACCCAGTAGCCGTTCGCTGAGTCGCGCCAGCGCGGCGCGCGGAAGCGAGAGCCCATTCCGCGCGGCAATTCCAATTACGGGGGCATCGAGACGCGCGAGGGGAGAAAAAAGCCGAATGGGCCGCCTCGACTCTTGTGACTTCTGGTTTTGGCGCTGCACTGGACTTTTTCCACCGGAAGACATAAAACCAGAGAGAGAGGGAGAGAGAGAGATAGAGAGAGAGAGAGAGAGAGAGAGAGAGAGAGAGAGAGAGACTCGGTCGCTTCGCTAGGCTTGACGATTCTGATTATCGACGGGCTATTGGAATTCCGAGACTGTAGCGCGTCGATCCGCCGCTCGTCCAATATTTCTTCATTTTTTTTCTTCCCTTATCAATGGCTTTTCAGGCTAAATTAAAACTTTATAGGAGACAGATTTTTGTAATGTGCAGCACGGGTAGCTGTAAGGTCGTGCTTCTTATAATTAATTTCAGGGGGTATACCGTTTTGTTTAATAACCAATCAAGTATTAATGCGTCGTATAACAGCGGTACTTAAGTATTCACAACGTTACTCTACGCAGACGTATTATCTATTTTTGACTCTTTAATTAGCGGTAAATGTCAAAAATTAATAATGGCAAAAAAGAAACGCAGCCGACGCCGAGAGTAGAACACAAGCGAGAGCCGAGCGTTACTGGTCGCGTCGGGGAGAAACGCTGCTGACCTGCGTACAGTTCGGTCACGAAGTCCAGGAACGGGCATAATCCACGACGTGCGGTCGTGTGCACAAGGCACGACGACGAGAACGAGAAGAGAAAAGGAGCGAGGCAGGTTCTCTAATAAGCTTCGGCTCTGCGGCTCGGATTCGTTCGTTGGCCAGAGCGCTAGCGCGATATTTACGGGGCGCCTATAACCGCCTGCTCATTCCAAAAAAGAAACGACATTTTTGAACATCCGATAAGAAGCGAGAATCTACGATTATTGTGCGGTTCGAGCGGGCCTCCGATTACGATATGTTTAACAGGCAAAATAGGCCGCGCAGCTTGAATTATTTGTCCCGTGACTAATTTATCTAACATTTTCGTTTCCGCGGCCTACCCCCCTCCCTCCTTCCTTCTTACCAACACGTCCGATACGGTCCACATTTATCACGCTAATAAATAACCCGGAATTTTAAAACTTCATCGGGCCGCCGAGCTGTTGTTCGTTATTAACCCCCCTCCTGCCTCCCCAGCCTTGCCCCCACTCAAGTCTGCAAATCCAGCCGGACCGCAGAGAGCCAATAATAGATCATTAAGGTCACTCCATTCCCAGAGCTCATAGCGTCTCTCTCGCTTCAAGTAGTGTGGATCCGGAAAAAAAAGAACGAGGGAGGTAAAACCAGCGCCCAAGCGGTCTGCAGCAAGCGCACGAGAGCGGTACAGTGGCGCGAAATAAATATCAGCGCTCCTCGCGTAAATAATCTCTCGCGCTCATTACGTAAGCCACGGGTATATAGCTATGAGTACGATATTCCCGCGGTTCGCGCTTAGAAGCGGGAGGAAGAGGAGAGAGAGAGAGAGAGAGAGAGAGAGAGATTAGCGGGCGGGTGCCCAAGGCGCTGGCCTATCGCTCGCACGAGTTTACGAGCTTGCTGCTGCCGGCGCGCTGTATTTCAATTTGGTCGTCCTGTTCCGGGGGTAGCCGCTGCCGCTGCTGCGAGCGAGAGTTTTCGTCGTCGCTGGGGATTTACGGCTTTCCGAGCTGAGGTGCGAAGAAGCAGCGAGCGGAGGATAGGGCCGGGGCTAGACTTATGCCTTTAATAAATCCAACGCGACAGCGCTTTATTGCCAGCAAAGGGCCTTGACCTTCGCTACTGCCGAGGTTCCTTTATTAGGGCCACGTCTCTCGCGAGTCTCTGTATAAGCTGCCTCACGTTTTCTCTCTCGAAACTTGCATTCCGATAACAACCGCTTATGTCCGACCGATCTTTAATGTCTTTACGATGTAAGCGATTTTTTCTCTGTCTGCTTCAGACACCATTGCAAGGCTTTTAGCAGAAGACTCGTTCGCTCGTGCGTAACCACCGAGTAGGAGAGCCGGAGATCATGGTGGCGAGAGGAGTTAATTTTCCGCCGCTCCAGCGAGAAACGCAGAAAAGGAAAGTGAAGATGCGACGGGTCGAGTAGCTGCGGGAAGCGGGGGCCCCAGGGAAGTGGAGAAAATTGGCGGTCTCGAGGATAGCGGCGAAGGGAGGGGAGAAATAATTCGCAGGCGTAATCTCAGTCGGTATTGCGCCACGCGCGCGGACGGGAAAGCCGTTTTTCCTCAGCGAGTACGCGCCGCCTTGTAATATCAGTCGAGCGACTTTTGCAAGAGAGAGGGGCTGGGGGGAAAGCGCGTATTAATGACACGGTCTTTGGTGATTTCTTTATTTTTCCAGCCCGGGCTGCGGGAGAAGCACGCGGGATTTACGGGTGACGAAGATTGCAGAAGCGGTCGGGCGACGGCCAATGCTCGCGATAGCTCTGCGGCCAACTGATGTTTAGGCTTTTTGCGACGGAGGATGCTTGTTGCTTTATGATGTTATAATTTCCGAGCGGCTTTTTTTTCTTTAATGCAGGTATGCGGCTCGTTGCGTGCGTTTATCGGTTTCAGCGTCTTCATGAAAGTGAGATGAGCTGGTTCTTATATTTTGTCGCTTGATATTAATTTGTTTTTCCTCCCCGCTGATGTTGATGGTTTTTAGGAGACTTTTAATCAATGACACGTTAAATATTGTGATAGACTGTATTTAAAATTACTTGCTGGAAATTACGACATCGTTGATTTTACTTACTCCACTTAAAATCTTGAATAAATATCCATTATTTTTGTTTGGTCATCAAAATAAAGTTCAATATGAAAATTTTATTACGTACGTCAATAAAATACACGACTATTTACCCTGTAGGAAATTTGATGGTGAAAAATGGTCAGGCGAATAGGAATGGCCAGAATCCCACCATATCGTTATAGTCAGTGCTCTATTAAATAAG
>JAPYYQ010000323.1:0-73147 GCA_030522585.1 Anagyrus pseudococci
CCCTTTTTTTTTAACCGACCATCTCTCTCTCTCTTACTCGCTCTTTCTCCCACTCTCTCTCCCTCGTTTTTTTTCGGAGGACACGCTCTCGGGGACCGCTGCTGATTATGCGCCATTGTGCGGAACGCCCAGTGCATGCTGATTCACGCGCGGCAGGACCTCTTCTCTATCTCTCTATACCCTTTTCCCCCCTCCTGCCCCGATTTTTCACCACAAATAACGCTTCTGCAAGTCTATACTTTTGTCTTTTCTCTATTCTTTTTTTTATTTCTCATTCGATATTTTTTTCCCTCCCGCCAATTTCATTTTATGGTAATTTCAGGGCGACCGGATTCGACCGAAAAGAGCGTACGTCGGAAAAGTGTTTGTTCAAATCCGCGCACAATGGCGCTTTGCCAAACCTCTCTTTCTCTCTCGTCAATAAAACATAACCGACCCTTTCGAGTAAATCAATCTATCCGGAGAAGTACGAGCAATTATTCCCAAAATTGTAAGTTCAAAATCTCGGGCCGAGAGCGAGAGGTTCAGAAAGAGAGCGAGATGGAGAGATGAACAGACCGAGTACTCTCGGTCTGAACGAGCGAGGACAAGTGGCGCTTCAATCGTTACAACCAAAGCGAGTTAAACAAAGATAAAGCCCTTACGGATTTGGCCTGCCGTGAATTCGGCGCTGCGATGTTGTGCGAGCTGCTGCTCTTGGGCACGCCCGAGGCGCTGGAGGCGCCGTTGCTCGAGGCCCCGCTGCCGTTGGCCTGCTCGCCGTTGCTCGCGTCGTCGGCGACGCCGTTCGACGAGCCGGGCATCGAGGGCGGCCGCGACGGCGGCGGCTTGTTCGGCGGTGCGGCCTTCGCGTCGGCACCGTTCGCCCGGCCGTTGTGATTTGGTGACCTGCGGCACACGCGTACATATTGGTATATACACACGCGCATAGGGCGTTGAGAACGCGAGACACAGGGGGGCATTGTTGGGGGACGAGCGACGGATTAAGCGGGCTTTTGTTCCCGGGGATGTGTATGATAAAGCGAGCTTGATCCTGCGCGCTGTTCGACATGCGCCTCCCCTTCCCCTCAGCATTGTTTTTGCCGCGGTGGTATATGCTATACCGCCGCGTGACGCCCGACTCGATATCTCCTCGACACCTCGCTGCTTCTTTACACGGCTATGATTTATGCAAGCTTTCGGGAGCGAGAGATATCTGCGTTTATCGAGCGAAGTTTTTTTTCAAAAATTTTCTCTAGAATTTATGGCATATTTGCGGAATTTTTGGGTTTAATGCAGTTTCAGCTTAAAGCTACTCTCGTAAAGCGCGACGTCGCGTAATTGGGTGAAAATTTTATTATTTTATTAATTTTCATTGTTGTAGGTTGCATAAGTTTTAACACGGGGATTATCGATAAAGTTTGTTCCTGCGAATTAAGTAAACATTAATAGGATTTGAAGTATAGCTAAGAGCTTGTAAGCTTACCCTACTGCTTCATCGACAATAGTCTCTGTGTAAGCCAGGGGAAACCAGCCGGAAGTCTGAGTACGTAGATTCTCGCCGAATTGCCAGCCCTTCTGCCGATCGCCTTATAAACAACAAACAAACGTAAATAATTAAAATTTAACATAAAAAATATTATATTTGCATATTGGTGGTAACGAATTTTCAAGAAAAATCAGTAATATCGTTAAACGAAATAAAAAAAAAATTATTTAAGCTTCTTTGATACTCGATAGAGCTTGTACTGTGATTAAGCCATCAAACGAAACTTCAAACGTCGTCGAACGAAATTATTCAATTCAATATCAGCAATAAATTCAGCCTCGTATTGTTTTAAATTCAACTAAACGCACATTCGTGTGGCAAGTAGTAAAACCCCGCTACAGTCAGACATCGATCAAAATTCTTCCAAATTTAAATTTTCAAAATTAATCACTCACCAGCATGGATGGTCAAGTTTACCAAATTCCAACTTACCCATGAGCGCAATGAGATCGCCCTCGTGAAAGCTGAGCTGATTCTCGCCGGAGCTGAGATAGGCAAAAAGAGCTCGGGCAAGGGGTGTCTCGGCCCAGCCGCCCGAGATCAAGCCGGCACTTAAGCCGGCGCTGTTGCGGCTCATCGGCGCCATGGATCGCGGTCTCGGCGGTGTGTCCGGCACTTCTGCGTATTCGTCAGCGACGATGGCCGTATTAATTGTGGAATGGAAAATCATGGAAGAGCAGAAACACCGTTTTTTTTTTAAATAAATTGACAAGAATTTTAATTATTTTATTTATTTAATATTTTCTTGAACTACGAGTACTTATACTATTTGAGGCAAATTTAATTAATTCAAGCTTGAATTAGATTTTCTCGTCGAAAACATTACCTCGTTACGACAATTGTAATAATTGCGTATCCCGAGTTCTCCCTCCCGATCTACTCGCAGTAGGCAAAAGATAACCGAATCATCGGAATACGTAAACGGCAGTATGTTAACGTAAGTAATTGGATTTGTAGAGTATAAGTGCTCTTTATTAGTTCCGAATACATCAGACCCAAGTAGGATGGTGATGCAAATGTGCCGTGAGCAGTAGGAGAGAGAGAGAGAGAGGGAAGCGCACTCATTCATGCTTGTCAGCGTACACGCAGACACATCTTTGCCGAGTCTCGCTCGCTATGACGAAGACGTATTAACACGCCGGAGAATCAGACGCTATTACGGGCCTATTCACTTTGACGCTCAGCCGCGCCGCCCGCGGAATACACTTATACGAAATTGTAGAGACGCTACGAGGGCGTGGGATAGACGTTATATGCTGGGAAACTTTCGATTTAATTTGGTGGCGCGTTCAATTTGTGCTCGGTTACATTTGTCGCGTGTATACTAATGAATTGTTATTGAGCACGTGAATTGCTATTGTTTGTGTTTATTTTTTGTTTTCTTTTATAATGATTATTTTGGGTTGAAGATAAATCGGATGATGAGATTCGATGATGTGATTAAATTTAAAGAACCGCCATATTTTTTTTATTTACGCTTTATTTTATTTTCGTTTATTCGCCAACTCTCGAGCGCGTAATAGCATTTCATTTTATTTATTTCCTGCTTCTTTTTTTTCTTTTTATTTCCCATATTAACCCAACAGTTCGCGTAATCCGGCGAATTTAATTTTCTCCCAAATACGCAAAATTCAAATAACTCTCTCTCTCTCTTGCGAATATAGAGAAATTTAATATACGAAATCGCGCGCGCGATATTTTCGTATACTCTCCCCGCAATATAATCCAGTTATCGGCAGGCACATCAAAAGCGCGTTCAGCGGGAAAATAGATTTTTTTTGCTCTCTCCCAGAGAGCGCATACGAGGTGAAAAATGAAAGTTCCGACATTCTTTCTGTGTTTTTTTTTTCATGAAGGACACTCGTACCGTAAAATGTTTATTCATTCCAAGCACTACATCCACAGAGTCGAGTGTTTCAATATTCAGGACGATGGGCAAGGCAATGCCATTAATCGAGCTGCCAGACGATTGACGTGAAAAATTATTGTAAAAATTTCCTCCCCCATCACGCCGAGCCACTCGAGCTTTTAATACTTTTAAAAAAAAATAACGTCCCTCCCCTAGCCGGCCGCTCTCTATCCAATAATGACAAACAATCAAGCAAAATCAGCGAAGCACACGCCCTACGGGTTTGGCGCACACGTGCAAGTATCTGCCTCTCCTTTCGCCCCGAATTTCTCCGCCGCAATCAATGCTAATTAAAGCCTGAACAACCTCAATATATCCGCAAAGCTTACCAGGGCCAAGCGATAGGGTGGACGCGTGGATATTGGCCTCGGAGCGGGCTCGTGAGAGGGCGGCCGGCAGGTGGGCCGAGCCTTGTCCGTGATGCAATCCGGCGCTCGTCGACTGGCTCGACGGCGGCGGGCCGAGCCTTAACTCCAGGCACGAGCTGTCCATGCTGCGGGTCTTGCGCAGCTGCGAGCTCATTGTCAGCTCCGAGCCGCCGTTCTCCTCGTCCTCCGGCCAGAACGACACTTGCTGCAACGGACCAAGAGAGCGTGAAAATCGGGCGGTTAGATTGCAAGCTTGCGAGTTTATAGAGATTTTTCCAGCTTTTGTTGATTTTAAGATTCGCTCGGTAAATTTGACGCCGAGAGCGAACACCAGCTGCAGCCGAGACGAGTGGCTTTCTAATTCGCCCCGACGTCCGTTATTTACGAGCCTGCATTTCGCGGGGAAATTGATAAAAATGAGCATTCCCACTTCGTTCTATGAATTTTCATTTAACTCTTAAGTAGTATACATTCGCCCTGAGAAACGATGAAAAATGCTTTCTCACCGTCATCGTCGTCGGCGTCGTCGAGAGCGAATTTGAGATGCTCTCCAGGCGTTCCTCAAGACGATTTACGTCACTTTCGGTTTATTACGTTTAAATCTCGCGGCTCTGGAATATTAAGCGGCGCCCGGAATATTGATTCGAATAATAACAAAATTAAAATCACCCCGGTAGATAATAAATCCCGTGACATTCAACGTCGGATCACTACATATACCTATATATTCAATGCTTTAAAAGCACAAAAGAAGAAAAAAGAAACGATCCGTTTGTTCGTCGCTTGGCTAACGAACCGATATATCCGCAGTTACGTTCCCGAAAGCACGGGTAAATTTACCACACGCTGCTCCGTATAACAAGCAAGGCCGACCGCAGCGACTCGCCACAAGCAACTCACCCTGAGCCTCGAGGCGAACATGTCTTCAACGGACTGAGGTAGGTACTCGCGCGTGGCCGCGATCTCGCGCCACTCGTCCACAGATGGATGGAGTGCGGCTAGGGCGACCTCGTGGAAGCTCGCGTAGTGCTTGGCCAGCGAACACTGTCGCTCCAACACGAATCCGTAGCGTCTCCTTTCCTGTGTCATCGCCTGTAAGAAAACAAGTTTCGGGCAAAGTCTTAGCATCTTTTTCTCGCTTGAAATTGGCGATTTATTAATTAATCGAGTCGTTTATTGAGGAAAATATGTTAATTGCCGCTGTTCGAATAACCGAAAGTTCATTGAGCGTCAACGTCGCTTTTGAAAGCACATCGATCGGTTATAACATTACAAACGCGTCCGAGAGGTAAATTTTAAAATTTGCAAAATATAAAGCGTACGTAAAGAGCGCCGGTTGAAAAATATTTGCTAAACAATGAGAATTAGATGGCGAGATGTACACAGAAGAGACGCGCGCGCTCTTCTCTTGACACCCTTTTCTCAAAGTTACGTAAGAAAATACGCAAAGAACTTTAGCAGCGAAATCTTAAAGAATAGACAGAGGAAGAGGCGCAAGAGTGCGAGACACTCGTCAGCGCGATCCTCCCGGAAACAAACAGGAAAGAGAGAGAGAGAAAAAAAGGCCAAGAGAGCTGTGAAGAAAAAAAAAAGAGAGAATAAAGAAAGAAAGAACGAAGAAGTAGAAGAAGAAAGTACACGAGGAGAAAGGGGATGCCGCTTGTCTCCGGGTGGGCTAGCCGTACCCCCGTCTGTACATACATTTTTCAGGCTCTGCTCGCAGAAGGCGTCGAGCTTGGACTTCTCCTCCTCGAGGATCTGCATGTTCTTGCGCTCTTTGTCCATGACGAGGCCGCTCTTGCTGGCCCCGCGCGACTTCTTGCGCTGCTTCTTCATCGTCGCTGCAGCCTTGCTGTAGGTCTCGCTGCGCGTCTTGTGCTGCTGCAAAAACTTCTTCTGCTCGCTCTGCAAACACACCGGCGTATATACATATATTGTCGCACACTCCATCTGCGTCTACAGTCCCATCTTCCCCCCCCAATTACCTGAACGACCTTCGTGTCCTTTTCCAGATTCGTCTCCAGCGGCACCAGTAGATCCACGTAAAACGCCTTTAACTGCAATAATACAAGTGGCTTTCATGTACACACGTGTGTCTTTTTCTCTGTGTCGCGGTGTTACGATTTTTACGGGGTCGAGATACTTAACGAACGCGCAGAGAGCTTGAGAAAGAAAAAAAAAGGGGGCTGAGGAGGAAGGGAATATTCGTTTCTCTCTGCTGCGCACTTGTGTGTAATTTCGAGAGGAGGGACCGTGTATATCGCGACATACGCGCCAGTCTCGAGACTACTTCGTCTCGCTTCGCTTGACCCACATGCACCGGCTTAATTGCGCGAATGATCTAACGGAGCATACACACACACACACGTGTGCGAAAGCTCGCGAAAGAGAGAGGAGTGACTAGCGCGCCCCGCGGCTTACTTCAAAATGAATTAACCTAGCCGAGATATTAACGGCTTCATTACTCCCTCGTTTAACCCCCATCTCCTATCCTTTCCTGCTTAACTTATACTTTTCTACGTCGCTTATCGTTAAAATCATTTTTCTTTTATTTAGTATGCTTACTTTTTTTTTCATTTTTAATAAAAAAAAAATCTAGTGTTTCGGTAAATAACGTAATTCGGAGGTAAATAATTAAATCAGAGCTCGCGCGTAAGCTACAGGCAGTTCATAAATCGCGTTTCCGCCAATTAAAGCGACTACACGCTCGTATGATTGGACCACAAAAAAGCCCCCGAAAAAGAGAGAGAGAACAACAACAGCAGCAGAGGTGTCACACAGCTTCCGTTGCCGTAGCAAAAAAAAAGAGCCAGAGAGAGGGAGCAAGCCGATTGAAAGGTATTTTTTTCGCTGTAAAATAACAAAAAAAAGAAGGAAGAAACAAGAGAGAGAGAGAGAGAGCCGTACACTGGTCCGCGCTGCGAAGAGAGGCATTTCCGTGCGAGCGCTCTCGCACCAAATCCAATACAAACTGATAACCCCACTCTGTCGGTTTTCTATACGCCACCCTCCCACGAGCCTATTGTCCCCCTATTGGATGTTTATGCTGGCCGGGTCAGCTGTTGTACGGCCGACGTGTACGCATGACACCGACTTGTCAAGCTTTTGGAATTTCTCCTTTTTTTTCTCGCTCACTCTCTCACTCCCTTGTCCGCCTCGTTTTTGGTTTAATAAACATTGATTAAAGCCGGGCGCGCGCGAGAGAGAGAGAGAGCGCCCACTGACCCCTGCCGACTATGCCATCGAAGCGCGTAGACCCCGCGTGGAATTTGTCGGTTTTATTCTCTTCGGTGGGATGCTCTTGTTTTTTTTTTTGCCACAGCGATGTGTCTTTTGTGTTTAGAAGCGAAAAAAAAGTGAGCGCACTGCGAACGATACCGACGTTTATTTTTTTTCGGAGGGGAGTATGCTGGTATGGAGAATTTTTGCGGAATATATAAACGTCGCGAGGGAAATGTTTTACGCGTGTATTTCTACATTACTTCTTCTTGCCCTCGCTTGCAAACCCTCCGGAGATGTAATTCAAGAAGCGCGGTCCGACAGCGACTTATTACAATAAATTAGCTCGGGCAGTACCGGCGCAAAACGAAATCTGAATTTTTACAAGCCCCCCCATACACGCGCACGAGCTCTCTCGACCCTCTCCGGATACAACCTCCTGCAATTTCGGGCGGAGTCTCGGACGAAAAATAAAAGTACGGCTAACAAGTAAGGGCGGATCTCAGGCAAGTGCTTCTTCACCGAGAGCGACCACGTGGGATTTATACAGAGCTCGCGTTCTATATTTCGCATAGGCAGCGTTTATTTTCTCTCCCCATGCTCGGCCGTACTTTCAACGCAATCGCAGCGCTTAAATCTGAAAAAGTTCCGAGAGCTGCAGCACTTGACGATACGTACATCACCGAAAGCTTATTTCACCGGCGTCGCTCTCTTTCTCTCTCTCGGGCGAAATCTAATTTTCGACTCGCGCCTACCCTTCGCGCTGATCGATTTTTAATAATGCACGACTTTGCGCGTTGTGCGCACGCTTCTACCGTTCGTTGGAATTTTTCATGCCGGCGCTTTTTTTTTCGAGGATTCAATATACATAAACGAGAGTGCCCGAATTTTCGGCTTGATTATTCAAGCCGCGCGCACATCGCCAAGTTGTTTTTACCCGAGAAATCGGACGTATTGGAATTTTCATTGGAAGAAAAATACGGCAAAAGTTGTTTTATCGCTTTTCCCTCTAGCTACGAGATATTTGTCAAGAGCGGTCGACGCAGAAAATATACGGAGTGAAAACGCCGCGGTGTATGCGGTAGCGCAGGCGAAAAGATTTCGGCGGTTCAACTTAAACGTCTCGAGAGCCAAAGGTCTCTTTCTCGTGCGTGTGGATTCCACCGGTCTCACCTTCTATGCAAATTTACCCAACTCGCCGTCCGTGCTGTATTTTTTTTTTTTTGCTATATACCCATCTCTTAGTCCTTTGCGCAGGCGAGCTAGCCACCGCGGCTATTCATATACTCGTGTCTCTCGCGGGCCGAGTCTTTATTTTTTGGTTTCATCCTCAAGTTTTTACCCTTTTTATCCCGACGAATTCCCCGTTAAGCGCCGTAACGCGGTACACTTCCTTCCCTCCCCCCAACCCCCGGTTGCTCCTACCCATCTAATTCCCTCCTTTTACTCTCCTTTGTGCCTTCTTTTTGTCTTTTTCCCTCTTATCCCTACGCTTTTTGCAAAGGGAAACTTTTGAGCGCGAAACTCGTTAGCCGCGCCTTTGCTGCAGATTTCTTCCATTTTTTTTTTCTTTGGGTGTACCAATTTTTTCCTTAATTCATTTCGCTCATATTGAGATGCAAAAATGACTTTGAATTTGCAATTATGAATTTTCAAATTCTCGCTGGCTTACGGAGTCTTTGATATTTCTCGTTTGCGCTGTAACTAGTCAGGATGAGATAGCGCGAGATGTTAATGTTCAAGTTTTTTAATTTAAATTTGTAAAAAAATTTTTTTTTCGTTAATTACGAAGGATATAAAAAAAAGAGCGATCGACAAAGTTTGTCGAATTAACGAGATAATTGCGTTGCCTAGATAAATGTCACGGAGTGCCGGAAATAAGTTTGACGAAGAAAAAAAGTTTTGGTACGATTGAAACAAAAAAAGGGGAGAAAGGAGGAAATTTAAAAAAAAACTTTAATGAGAATTTTCAATGCGATTTTTCTCGATCTCCGTACACCTCCGTTCCTTTGTTCTCGGACTAATAAAATTCGAGCCATCTCACGCAGCTATTTGCAAATTCCTATTCGGCGAACGATAATTGAAATGACGCGCGAGAGAGACGAGCGGTCGGTGAGCATTAGCGAAAAATTAGGGAGCTAAAAATTTGACATGTTCCTCTTTCGAAACTTTTTTGCCATCGGCTAGCTTTAATTAGACTATTTTACGGCTCTCCCGGCTACACTCTGCAGCGATCGGACTTCCGACGAGTTGCCCTAAAAAAAGTACACTTCTCCCTCTTTTTTCCTTTCAGCAGCGAGAAATGTCCCTAACCGGAATTTTTTTTTTCAAAAAAGTATCAGAAACTGCCTCATTAATTTATGATCGCTGTTATGAAGGACCTTACCGCTTACTTTTTCCCCTTTGGATATCTCGAGAGGCTTCAATTCAACCGTCCGGTATAATAAAAAAACGAAAGCCAACCTATTCACTCTCGGCCACCATAAACGCAATTATAATCTCGTTCGATTCTCCATTCCAGCGCGTACATTTAACCCTGACACAATACCCGGCACGATACTCCTCGCAAATTTCTCAATTAATTCGTAAAGGATTAACTCTCAAAAAGTTCCGCATTAATCCAATTCGTAGAAGGCAAAAGTAGCTTTCCACACCCTTTCCCATCTCTCGCTTCAGCCTTATAACCTAGGATCAAATGAATTCCAGCCGTTCTGCTTCGCAGCCAATTCGAACGTTCTCTCTCTCTCTCGCGCAATTCCGAAATAATTCTTCAGACGCGCGCGGGCGCGCGTTCAATATTCCGGGCTACCGATGCCGGAATCCGTTTGTGTGTCGCGCATACTTCAGTCCGCGCGCGAGGCTCAAAAGACCAAGAGAGATAGACAGAAGCCGGAAAATCCGCCTAAATAAGAAAGTAACAAGAGCGAGAGGGAGACGAACTAGTCGCGCTAGAAGCCCAGCCATTTTCTCGCTAGATTGGCCAGGGGCCGCGCAAAAAGAGAGCCGGGAGGCAGCCGGTAGATAAAGGGCCGAGCCGTAAAAGCCGGGCACCTACGGCTCTCTCTCTCTCTCTTTCTCTCTGAGCCACGGAATATTTATTATCCTATTTGGAGGATCGTAAGTGCGCCGAGGGCTAAGAGAGAGCGCGCGCCGGCCGATTACGACAAAAGGAGCATCTTCTCGGGTCTGGCTGTTTCGGCGCGAGCGCCAATCGATTCCACGATGAGACCACTCGACAGCTCCACGAGTGCTTTCCGCGCAAATTCTCCCTCTCCTCCGGCTTTTCCAGTTTGCTCCCTACCCCCCACGCGACGCAAGTCCTTCGATCGATTTTGGACTCTAACCCTCCTCCGTGTTTTTATTAAACTTCCTCGGTCAGAACCCCTTTGCCTTGATCACCAACGATGAAGAGGCTTCGATATTGCCTTGTAATCCTAATTTAATTGGGAAAAATAAAACGCGTCGATTAGTCTCTCGAGTCGCTTGCCATCAAGATTTATCGGTTGTGTCCTTTTGATCCGCGTATTTCTACCTCGCAGCAGTTTCAGTTCTGTTGATTCGATTGCAACGTCTGATCGCCGAATGAAGAGCTACGCGCACGTCGCGTACACCAGCACACAATAGTCGTTGAAAAAAAGAAGGACGAGAGCAAGGGCATGTGCACACTTCCAAAAACGGAGGACGTAAGCATTGTCCCTTTGCTATTCCCTCGCGGCTCGTCTGGGGGAGGTCTCGCGCGTTCTTAGCTGCGCAAACACATCGGCAGAGCTTCCTTCGTTCGCGAGACATAGATCAAAGCTCCAGACGTCATGTAGAGAGAGAGAGAGAGAGAGGGTTACACGCGCTCGCTGTCTTTCCAATTAAAACCGCGAGAGACCCGAGAGACCCTGACCTCCCTCCCTCGAGTATACTATATTAGCGCGGCCTACTCGTTTTTAGATCGGACTGTCTGGCCGAAAACCGCAGTAGGATGTATGAGCCTCATCTCCTGCGCGCTTAATTATGCTCGTGACTCTTTATTTTTTTTTTGAAGCTCGGTAGACGCGAGGGGGCGATTTTTTACAAAGGCTTGGATTCGTTGGTTTTTCGAGGCAACATTGAGCCTCTAAGGCGTTGATCCCTTTTTCTTTTGCTGAGAAATAGTATAGAAGTGTAACGAAAACTGAATTTACATTTTCCGTTTTATTCTCTGTTTATTTGCAGATTAAACGTTTTTTTTTTCAAATTTTGCTACTTTTCCCAAACCGACTTGCTAGAGCGACGTCGTAATCGTTAGCCCGAGAATAACGCAAAGAGCGGCTAATAACAGCGATAACGAAGTCCCGGCACTCTCGTTACACTTCTAACTTACTTCTAGCAGCCATTGGCGTAAGCTCAGGGCGTCTACTCACTATGTTTATCTCCTGCTCCTGTATCTCCTTGTAAACCTCGACGATCCTCATCAGGGCGGATCCTGCAAACAAACAAAAAAGAGACGAGTGAGTAATCTGTATGCACAACAAACTCTCAATTTGCACATACTGCCCGAAACAAAAAAGAAGAAAAAAAAATAAAAAGAAAAAGGTACGAACTTGGTGTTAAAAGGTCAACGTTCTCGTCACACGAGAGTGGAATAAAAAAAAATAGAGCGTGTGTCTCTGCCTTCGAGGTACGTATAGCTAAATATCCCGCGGGATAATTTACATAGGGTATGGCTCGAGGTGACAACGAGGAGCGGCCTAAAGTCGATAGAGGGACACGGGAGAAGGTAGAAGAAGAAGAAGAAGCAGCAGCCGAGAGGAGCGAAGTTTCGCCAGCTCTGAATAATTCAGGGTCCAGGGGGTAGGGCGCAGAGCGACGATACCGTAATCCGAGTAGCTTCTCGGCTTAGAACCGCGCTCGGCACGCACAAGCAAATGCTACTGTCTGTTCCCTCTATATATGTACCTACACCCACCTCCTCTCCATCCCTACTCCCTCCATTTGTCCACAGCCCTTCTCGTCTGCTTTCTTTATCCGAGATCTACGGGGAGCAATATGGCGCGCACGGGGGGGGGGGGGGATCTGGCCAAACAATGCCAGCGACTCTCTCGGACTAAGATTGATTTATCGGGAGTTTGCCGAACAATATCAACTGATTTCTCGCGCCATTCTGCCTTGTTTATCGACAGCTTAAGCGCGTAGATGTTATTTTTTATCAGCGCACGACTCGTCTAGTCGACGAATAAATTATCAGACGATGTAATGTTTCTTTTTTTTCCGTTGATTTCAGTAGTACAAGTCAACGTACAGGGAGACGATTGAGGAAAGGAGTTCGTTAAATTTTCGAAATGCGGCGTAGAACGAAATTAAGCAAAGAAGGTAGAGCGGTTAGGTCGTTTGGACACAAAAGCCTCGCAAGCCAACTTTCACTAGAGAGCTTACGGGAAAAACAATCGCTGCACCGATCGCTAGGCAACTTTCTTTTCCTTCGTCGCCGTCCGGTCGTCCCGGGGAAAAAGTTGTAAGACGCGTCAGCGAAGTGCGACGAGCGCGCGAATCGCAACTGCCTCGCGCGTTTCCCGTAAAATACTGCAGCCCGAGCGCGAGGAAAATCTCCCGCGACTATACTTCTCGCGCTTTTTTCTTCCTCGAAAGTTTTCTTCCACTCGCCGGACGGTATACAGAGCGGTCGAGTTTACGCGAGGGTGGACGTGGGGGTTGGACTTTGCCGATAGCTGTCGGCGTTGAATGCGAAATTTATGGCCGCGACGCAGAGAGACACGCTCGCCCAAACTGTCGGCCCACTGCTGAGAATTCGATGTCGATCGCCGTGGATGCGCAGCGTGCCTTTTTTTATTCTTTTATAAGGTCATGCTTTTTTTCCGTCGTTTTCGGTTTTGCTTTTGTACGTACGTTATGTAGTCAGGATCGAAAATACGCGGTTAGAAAACACAGTTTTTATATTCAGGCGTAAAATCAAAATCCCGCGATAACGTGCTCGTAATCCCACGTCCAAGTGTACAGAGTACACAGAGACACAGTAGGGCCCCATTGTCACGTTCTTCAAACTCAATATTTCGCCCCCAAAAATCGCTTTCTCTTCCCGACCACTTTCCGCGTAATCCCTTTTATTCTCAGATCGAGAGAGCAAAATCAGTTTCGAACGAAACGGAATGACTCGCGCGTGTCGTCTCCCACTCCCGAGACTTTTGTATCGCGAATAAAGAGAAGCCGTGCGCGCTTGGTAGGACTAACGATGTAACGACGACGTGTCGAGACTGAATGGATGAGCGAGCGGAAGGGAAGGAAACGTAGCAGGAAACAGTGCAAGAGCGGATGGGAGTGAGACGCGTAAGTCGAGTGTGAGAGCCGAGGATGGGACAGGTTGGGCGGTATACACAAAGCGCTTCGCGTAATCCTTAAGCATACACGGAGCTTTCTCTCGCTGTTGAGCGCGCCTATCACCCCGTAGAAAACGACGAGGCTGAAATTTTGGATTCGCGTTCTTAAATCGTTGTTTTTTATTGTAACGCAAAAAGACACTTAGGTCGGTGTACGGTTACGTACATTTGCGGTCTTACCAGTATAAATAGCTTGCCTTTATTATTATTGCAAACAAGCAACTTTTTATTTTCGCAAGTAGTAAAAGTCGAGTTTGCTCAGACGAGTCGCTTCATCCGGTTAATCTCAGCGAACGAAATCCCGAGATTGCAATAAATCGACCTATCGCTAATTAACCCGCACGTCACACAATAGCCGTACAAGCCCCGGTTCAGCCTATACACCCGAAGCATAAATCCCTCCGTCGGTTCGGTCCATTCTCCTGACGAAAAAAAAGACAACCCGAGAGGCTAATCCGAATCCCCTCTTAGTACATTGTCAGGATGCATCTCGTGCCAGGCTTGCAGGCAACACACGAGCGGATGCGTCACGCATCGTTGCGATGCCTGTGGCAAGCTGCGCCTAGATTCGGCTCGCTTGGCGCCCGGCAACTCTCCCTCTATATCCTCCCCCCCCCCCTCGAGCTGCATCCACGAAGGCCTCACGATAACGCTCTTTTGTTTACAGACATGCCCCCAGCCGGCTTACGCTCGTTTTTCCGCCTCTGCAAAAAAAAACGTTTGCCCTGTCGGCTGGAAAATAGGCTTGCCCTATAGGGGGGGCTTACTCTCGAGTAATGAGTTTACAGGGAGCCTGCTCCCACCAAATATCCGGTCATCCTTGCTGTTTTCCTTGGGAAACGGATTTCCGGGCTAAGTCTAATACAAGTCCAGCGGTTTTCGTTTGTTTTGCTTGGTAAACAGGGGGATTTTGGATTAATTTGTAAGCGCGTATATTTTACGGAGGATTAACGAAATGTTGGAAGAGGCTCGATGCGAAATAGTACGTTGATTTGAGAATCCACCGTGATTTCGGGGGAGGAAAAAGACCAATCGGCGTTGGGATATCGCGTGTTATACGAGAGTTGGCAATCGACGCGCGCCACTTGCTTTGCCAGTAGTCAACCCCCTTTTTTGCCACACGAGCTTTTTTTTCTCTCTTTTTTTTTCACCGGAGAGAGCTTCGTTTCACTTGTAACGCCGAAGTGCTGCTGCTACTCTGACAGAGAAAACTCGTTGCGAATTCAGAGTGTACAGGTAGCGCTTGATACAATTTTTGCCGGCTGAGGAAACCACTCGTGACTTTGGAATAAATTTTCGCGTTTTAAAGGCTTTTTTGGGAGGGCGGGCAGGAGGAAAGTCAGGGGAGACTAATATGTCGGTTGACGCTGTATGAAAGATCAAACGTTACGACTCGGATGTTTCATGCAAATATCATACGAATGTTTACAATTTTCCTTCTTTTTTTTAATCGCAAGGCTAATGGCATGTTTGCGATATAAAATTAAACATTCAAGTGGATTTCCGTTGCTTTTATCGCGAATAATTTTTTTAAAAAATTTTCATAAAACCCTTTTGACGTTGTTACATTCAAATTGCGAATTTCTTGTTTATTTTTTTTTTCGTAGCTTAACTATTTTTCAAGTGTTGGCAATACATTTTTTGTCCTTACACGCGCGCGTTTATTACTAGAACAATTTTCGTACGAGAAAAAGCTTTTTAATTTTTTAAATCAACGCTAAATTACATGAATTTTTTTTAATTTCGCCTTTACAACGCAACAATTTTTCATGCGGATTAACATCGGATTACCACGTAAAATTACGAAACGCATTTTAAAAATAATATGCTTAACCATGGCACTACCAACTCTTGCTGTTTCACTGAAAACCAACTCTTCAAGCGCCAAAACTTTAACTTTACGACATCTTCCAACCGCGCGTATTCAGATCAGAAACATTTTCCAAACCAACTGGAGCTTTCAGCTTGCCAAATAAATATTGAATATCCCGCGAAGAGTCGGTTTCCAACTCGGACGGTGATTAAATAAAATCTTTGTACGCCGAGGGCTGTGGTGGTGTAGTATCGAGAGCCAACTTCTCCCTAAGCACCGCAGTTACAGAGAGAGAGCGAGCTTGCAGGGCTATCGCGCGCGAATGAAAAGCTCCCGGGCTGTGCAAGGATGCAGATGAAACTTGCGGAGTGCAAGCCTCGCGGGAAATCACGTAGACGATAAGCAAAACAACAAACAATCCTCCGTATACACGCCCTCGCGGCGCACAAAAAGCACGTTTTAATGAATAAATTTTAGCCCCGAGGGCTACTGTTGCTCTTTGATTGTTTCGAACTAGCAACACTTGAAAAAGTAAAAGCCGCTCTCTCTCTCTCGCGGGCGATACAAACTTATCGAGGTCAAGCACGTTAAGGGCGAAGTCGCTGATTAACTTGAAAAGCCAGCCGAGCAAAGAATCCAGCTCCCAACCCGCTAACTAATCCAATTCCAGCTGCTCTTAACGGAGTCCTCCGAATTCCAGGCTGCCGCTCTTCAAAATTCACGTGCATGCAATCTCGAGGCCCCTCCTACCCTCTGTAGTCCCAAACAAAAGTCAATCTATCTCCACAATCGAGTGAGATGATATATCTCTGTTGCATCGAAGCTCTAGTGAACCCGTTTCTTACCTACAAGGACGTTTGGTTGTACAATCCGATACAGATGTAAGTTTGTGCGTTTGTTCGAGATCTCCGGCTGTTCTCAATACGTGCTCTCGCATCCGCGAGGCACTTTCCCGCCGCGCGTCTTTGTGCCCGTGGGATAATAATCTTGAGCCGATAATTAAACGTTGCGATATCACGGGATAGGGCTCGGTACTAGGGCTGTACAGCCAAGTTTCTCCGGGAACTTGGTACACGAACGAGCTTGCCTTGTTTGTGGTGTGTCGAGGGAGAGAGAGAGAGGTCTTGCGTAAGCTTTGGTAAAACGTCGATGAAAATTTGTAGTTGTTGGGTTTGTGTTTGAATGGTTTTTTTTAATTCTGAAAAGAAAGCGTGGCTTTCTTGAACTAAGCTAGGTAATGACGAACCTTCTTTTTTTAACAAAAACCCATACGTTATTACGTTAGCTCGGTTTGCAAGCGAGCCTGAAAAGCATGAAATTACTCCTATCTTATTCCAACTTCTATTTCTCACAGCAAGACACTGCGTAAGCCCACACCACCTTCAAACGCTCATTTGTCATCGGCCGGGGTATTACTTTTTTTGTCCCCCGCGTGTAAACAGAGCAAGTGTAAAGCGCGTAAAATAAGAGAGAACCGCAAAAGATTTTGTTTTCACGCGGTGTCGTGACGCTGTTGCCCTTATAAACATCGCGTATAAAAAAAATATATATACATATAATGGCACGTTGCGGTTTTAAAAGAAGGTGGCGACGGGGTAACCGCTGTAATGCGAAGAGCGGAAGGGCACATACACACACGCGCGCGCGCGCGTACTCTTTGAAGTTGACAAACTTTTTTTTATGAAGATGTACGGTCTGGCGCGAGAGGAGAAAGGCCGCTGTAGTCCAGGATTTTTTATCCCAAAGTTTTTCCGGCTGCTCTCGGAAAACGTCGCGACTTCTTTTTTCTCTCTATCTCGTTTTACGATTATTAGAATTTAGCGCGAAGCGAGTTTTTGTTGTGCTTTTTATTTATCTTTAAACAAAGCCAAAAGTTGGCGGAGACGGAATAACGTATACGTGGGACTTGAGCATATTTCCTACTAATATGGCGTAAGATAATTCGGAAAATTTACGTATAGCGTCCAGCGTACGTGCGAGTTCTCTGTTCCGTTGTCTCTCTATCTTTCTCTTTCTCTCGACTGATATGCAGAAGATTAAAAGCGCGCGTCGGGATGGCAAGTTAAAAGCCAACGTCAGCTTTCTTTGATTACAACATTAAAGCCCATCGCGCAGCAGTTTTTCGCAAACAAATTCACCCCGCGCGCAGTGTCAGACTTGAAACGGAACGGGCCAGAGACGGGGGGAGTGGGAGACAAAAAAGAATGGGTTAAGGAAGGAAAGTGGAAAAAGAGAACGAGAGGGAGACAGAGAGGAAGGAAGGAAGGAATCGAGAGAGAGAGAGAGAGAGAGAGAGAAAGCAGTGAGAGAGCTTTCCAGCTCGTCGGCGCAGCAGAGGGCTGAAACAACAGCCGCTCGCAGTCGGCTCGATTCTACTTCCCGTCCTGGTATGGGGCTGGTTTCAGGCAAGGGTTAAGACAAACAGTTCTCAGGAGCGCCGAACTAATTAACGCGCGGGGCTGGGTAAAGGGGGGAGGAGTGAGCAAGCGAGCAAGCGGAAGAGGGTTGAGACGAGATCTGGGAAAGCGGCGGCTGAGGGGAATACTGCTGCTAGGTTCGGAGCACACGAGCTACTCACATACATAGCAGACAGAAGGGGGGGGAGGGGATGAATTGGCGCTCGCGCGCGCGAAAATGCCCGCGTAAGCTGCAAACTGACCGCTCGGTCAGCTTTCTCTCTCTCTCTCTCTCCCTCACTTGAGCCAGCGAAAATTTAATAGTTTTCTGATGAAAAGAGCCCCGGCTACGCGGGCTTTTGTTCCTCTACTGAAGCTCGGCTCTCTTCCACCTACCCTATATACCATCTTTCCGTTATCGTTATTCTCGCTCCCGCCCTTTTTTTTCATCAGGCCTTCTATCTTTTTTTTTCAAGGCAGGACTGGCGTACCCCCACGCTTCTATTACTTCTCCATTTACGAGGACCTAATGAAAGCTTTAACTGACCAAGTGAACTCACTCCCTTCCTTTCTCTCTCGCTCCCATTCACCATCTCACCCTTGCACTCTCTCTCTTTCTCTCTCTCTCTCTCTCTCTCTCTCTCTCTCTCTCTTTTGTCGGCTTTTTTTTATTCTGGAATAGGGCTTATCCATCTGTTCGCGGTACGGCCCTTCCACTTTTTTTTCTTTGTTCTTCGTTAAGGCTCCGACGCGCGTGCGTAAAAAAGTTTATACGCCGGAAAAGCAGCTTTGCACCGAGAGGGACGATCATTAGAAATGATTCTTTTCCCGCGTGTTGATGTTTTCCCTGGAATAACCCTGTTCCTATTTTTTTTACGCGGTTATCGGCTCAACGCCTAAAACTAATTGGAGTGTGTTATTTCGTTACATCTCCCTTTACGGAATAATGTACGCGTTAAAATTAAAGTTGAAAGCAAAGGGCAAGTAGAAGATGGCAAGTGTATAACTTATACATAGGAAAAAAAGTAGCAGAGGAGAATAAGACAAGGGGGCTGGAAAATCAGTCGTGTGGGCAAACACGCGTATAGCCAACATTTCATTACTTTAAATTGCGCCGTGGCGTCGCCGATGCAAGCCAGGGGCCGTAGTATGGGAAGAAAGGAGCGCGTCTAAGCTCGGCTTCGCCCATCCCCCGCCCCTCTCACGGCATTTGAAATGTAAATGCGACTCGTGAGAGATTCCGCGCGTGAGGTCTGGCGCTATCGAGTCGTCTTCCCCGGCTCTCTCGCTCGCTTCTTCCTCCGACAATAGAATCCGTAACGAGAGGATTTTTACGGTGACTCCTCTCGCTGCGGTGAAAACACGTGGCTCACGTGCGTAACGCGAGCGGCTTGGCTTTTGTACCCCGCACACTCTCTAGCCTCTCCGGAGCTTTTGATCAAAGTAGGTCTTCGTCGGGGATCTTGGGAGAACTAGGATTTTTATGTGTTTTCTCGGCTCGTTGATACCGTCGTTACGGGCTTAAAGAATAGTTGGTTTTTTAAGTGCTATTTAAACGAATAGGTAAGTTAATTAAAAAAATATGGTCGATCGGGACAGTGTACGGTTTATACGAAAGAGACGAATTTTTTTTTGGTTAATTGTATATTGTAGTGGAAGTATCGGGCGATCGTCGCTTTTTCGCATCGGCCATTAAGCGTGATTTGCGTGGTTGTCCGGGGTGTAGGGGAGAAGTAAAAAAAAGAGAGCTTGCAAACAGTTTTGCTAGCTGGCACGCCTGAAACTATATCTCGTATCTTTGGCAGCGAATCAAAAGGCATCAAAGGAGAAAGATGGGTGCGGGTGGGGAATGGGGAATTTTTCCCCCTGGAAGGAAACTTTCGCGGAACAACTGCGTTTTTTCGCTTTATTTTTCCGTAACTGTTGTGCGCGCGCGCTGCTCGTCTGCTGATTTTTCCTCGTTTCGCAAACAGCAAGAGAGAGAGAGAGAGAAAAGCCCGGGCTAAGTCGTTGTAGCTACGCAGAATCCAAGGAAAACAAAGAGCACGAGAATATTTACAAAATGTTTAGCAGAGCGGAAGCTTTAGAGGGGGCGCGAGTTGTTGATTTTTCGAATATTCACCGAGTATGGGATATATACAGAGGCAAGAGCTTGAGAAAATGTCTTTCGATCCTGTGGTTATTTATTTATTGTTACTTTTCGTTTTTTTTCTGGTCTTTTTTTTGTACTATCGCGAAGATAACGTAGCTTTGAATTTGATTGTCTGGAATGTAACGAAATCATGTCAAGGAAGGAGGGATACGCGCGTGGTAGGGCCGTTCGCGTAAGGAAAAGAAAGAAACGGAGAGAAAAAAAAACTTGGCAATCCCTTCGCCCGGGCAATTTTATTTCCGAATGCAGAGAGCCAAGCTCGTCCAAACTAGATCGACGTTATGTAGCTCGCGTTGCTTATTCTCTTCTGAGAATTTTTTTTTTAAACTAGATCGCAGGACGTAATATTAATTTGTCATTTTTCGTGAACGATTAAAAATAAAAAGATGACCACAGAAAACTCATCATAAAAAAAATATCACTCCGGGTCTCATAAAAGCCAATTTTCCAGCCGGATAAGTGCACAATCTCCGATGAGCGGCCGTTGGAAAGCGAGAGTAGAAAAGAGAGAGAGAGAGAGAGGGAAAGCATGTCGAGACGAGCGTACGCCGGAGATTTGAATCGGCGTCTGCGGGCGGGGGGAGGAAGTAGAGAAGCCGCACGCTTCTCATAGTGTACGCACAGTTAAGACACTTCAATTACCTTTCGAGAGAGAGAGGGAGAGGGAGAGAGAGCTAGCTCTTGCCCTCTCAGCCCTTACCGTGGCAGTAGCGGCCGCTCGGAATCGAAAAGCTCGCGGATCGCCACACCAAGCAAATACATCCCACTCAGACTCTCTCTCTCTCTCTTTTAGCGAAGTGCCTCCTATCCTTCCTCGCGCCTCATTCTACCCTCGCTGTTTGTTCTCCCTTTCGACCTCTGCAGAGGAGCCTACGCCACCGCACTGCGCTTACCCCCTTCTTCTGCCTTCCCACCCTCCTGGCCCTTTTGATAGCGCATTTCATTCGCTTCCGCTTTTTATCCACTCTTCCCCTCCCCCTACACTCTCTTCTGGATTTTTTTCCTAGTTTAACCCCTTGCTCTCTTGCTCTATGCTCTCCTTTCACGTCCTGCTGATTCTCTCTCTCTCTCTCCCTTTCCGATTTTTCTTTTATTTCACGGGGGAAAAAGAGGTGCTCGTGAAATCGATTGAATTCGTGCTCTCCTCCCTTTCTCCCGCGTGATTGTAACCGGTGTGCGCGTCGATGCTGAATTCGCAGGTTCTCGTTAAGCTTGTTAAGATGATTAAAAAGAGAATTTCGAAAAATCGCCCGAGCACGTTCGATCCAGATTCTCGGGATTAGAATATTTCCGTTCTTCTTTCATCCTCGTAAAAAGAGGCCGAATTCATTCCGGAATGTCAAAGAAAAGAAGTCTCGGACACAATCAAAGTGCTTAGCTCGGACAACTCGGGGACACGCTACATCCCCTTTCCCTGCAAGTTCCCGTATAAATCCGCGACCTCTCCGTTGGGGGGGTCGAGAGAGCGAGGCGCGCGTCTTGTGCCGAGTCAGCAGCGTCGGAAGAGCAATGAAATAAAACTCCCGGCGCGAAAAAGAAATTGGAAACGCGGGGATGAATAATAAAGCCGGAGGGAGGGAGAGCGCGTACGTCCGCCGAATAAAAGCGCGTAAGATGGAGCTGTCGAGGCTGGAAGAGGGATGATTCTCGCGCGTGCTCCTCTTCTCTCGGCCGGACGCCTACATCGCGGATATGGAAGCACTCCCCTCCCACCGCCGGAGCTTGCACTAGCGTCTTACGAAGCTCAGCCGACAAGCTCAACATGGGTAATTTTTGCGAGAGGAGATTTCGTGAGCCGACTTTTTGAGGATTTGGTGTACGCCGTATATATATATGCGCGCGCCTCTGGCCGGCTGCTGCGGGCACGCGGCTTTGGGATTTGTAAGCTCTTCTTTTTTTACCGAGAGCTTTTACTTTCTTGGCTTGGTAATATTTTATTGCCAACCGAGAGGGCCTGGATGTAACGCGAGGTTGTGTAAGATGTGTGTAACGGTCGGAAGGGACGGTTTTTTCCCAACGAACGAATCGACTTGTAGATTGTCGGTTTTTATTATTTTTTTTCCACAAAAAAAAAAGACAACATTGTTAAGCCATCAGCCTGAGATAATAATCGAGAGAGAGAGAGAGAGGCGGAACAAGTTATTTCCTATAACCTTTTTATTTTTCAACTTCTCCGAGAGCCTGTCGAGCGGCAAAAGCCGAGTAGAATTTCGAGATCGTCAGCGGCGCGCCTTAGGCACGCGCATAGCTATACGGGGGGAGGCGCGCGGCGTATTGGACTAAGGAGGCGGAGAAGAGACTGCAGCAGCAGCAGTCGCGTCATGCCGGAAATGTTGAAGCCGAAATAAAATAAAACACGGCTTACTATCTCCCTCACTCTCTCTTTATACATACCATCTACAATATTCGGCCTGAATATGCAAGAAGTTGAGCTTTAATAAAGCTCGAGAATTTTACCGTGCCGTTAAAAGTCTAGTCAACAAACGCTTAAGGAATATAACGAAGAGACGGAGGACCGATATAAAGTGGATGTTTTATGCGCTTAAGTTTGGTAATACGGCAATTTGGCCACGTGTTTAAACGGTGAGCATGGAATTTTACAATTTTCCAGCTTGAGCGGTTTAATGTTGACGTAAAACGTCGCTTGATAGATTTTATGAAGATCGGGGCGGGTACAACGTGGTGGTACCATGGCCGACGAGCAGCTTTTTTCTCGGAAATTGAGCTTTTGCGATTCTTTTGCGTTTCGGTAGAATAAAAGAAAGCGAGAAAAAATACAAGATACATTTTTGCGCTACCAACGGCAGAAAATAGTCGAAATACCGAATTGACTTTTGCAAAAGCTCGCAAAGCAAATTCAGTTTTGCAACCATGTATAAAAACTGCTTCTTTTTGGCGCTCGAATTTACATGCGTAATATCTCGCGAAACTTTCCGTTTTACACAACGAAAAGCCCAGTATCCCCAAAAAACACCTGGGAAATAAACAAATATGGTTATGAAAAAAAAACATCGCATAGTCGTTCATACAAATCCCACACCAAGTTTTATTGCCAAAAGTCCTTGCGAGAATATACGCACAGGCGCGTCTACGCCGAGAGAGAGAGCGCGCTAAAAAGAAAGCCGGAATCGTATACGAGAGAGAAAGTGCGCGCGCCGGCAAGTGCGATTCCACTTTAGATTAAATTCCAAGCCTTTTTCTCTCCATCTCTCTCCTTCATCTCTCCAACCCTTACACCCCTTCTCGTCGCACCGCATGTTGGAAACAATAGGCAGCCTTCGACTTTTCAAGTTTGCCCCTCTTAGACCTACGGGAAAAATACGAGCTTCTCATTAGCGCTTGCCGGGGCGTATTTCCCGCGAATATAGAAAAACTTTAGAGAGAGAGACAGAGAGAGCTACGAATCTAAGTTTGACGTTGGGCCGAGGCGCGCGTGGCATTGGTGACGGGTTGCCTCGTAGTGATCAATTCGCGATTTAGCCTTCCGCTTGAAATACGAGTTTTTAAGCGCGTTTTGAAAGGCTCCGCTCTCGCTCTCTTTTTACGTTGCTCGGGGCAACCGACGTGACGCTCGTCCTTCTTCCGAATTGTGTCGTTCTTTAGTTTCCTTTTTTTGTTTATAAAATTTATAAACACCACCTGTTCGTATAAAAAATTTATTAACGTTTTTGTTAAGTTGGAGCTCTTGGGCAAACTGTCTGACACTTGAGGTTAGAAAAAATCGTTTTTCTTTTCTTTTCCGTTTTTTTTTATCTCCTACTTTAAGCGAATGGAGTGACGATGTTTTGAATAAATTACGCTTAATAAAGTAAGCTTTCGGCGAGTCGGCGAAAAAGAAACAAGGGAAGATTTACGGAACGTAGGCTGGAAATAAATATTTCATGCTCTCGTGTTGGCTGCAAAGAGAGAGAGAGGGAAAAAAGACGCGCGAAGACGTCAGCATTACAGTTCGAAAAGAGGGAGGGGTGGAAACGAGGTACAGGCAAGAGAAGAAAAAAAAGAGGCAAGAAAGAAGAAAAAAAAACTAGGGAGTCGAGAGAGAGAGAGAGAGAGAGAGAGAGTCGGAGGTTGGAAGGAAGGGAAAAAGGAGCTTTGAAATATACATGGACGAACGCTTTCGGCCATTCCGATTCATTGGGGAGGTAAAAAGGAAGGGCGCGTATATGCTTTGCGCGCGCAGACAGACACCGCGCGTACGTGGCGGCGGGTGCTCGTTTCGAGTCCAGCCTCGCATTTCAAAGACTTCGGAATCTCTCTCTCTCTCTCTCTCTCTCCCTCGGACTAGGTTTTTGTCCGACGCCGCTCGTCTGTGAACGCGGCTAGCTTTATTCTTTAGCCAAGCTCTCTTCTCCCTATATATACGTAGACACACCTTCGCTCTCGTGTTCGCAGCCCGGCGAAAAATTGAGTTTGAGTTTACCGAGCTTACGTAGACCTGATGTCGTTACAAAACCGGAGGGTCGCGCGCTTATGGTTTTTTCTTTCCAAGAAGATTACTCGCCTCTCGGATCTGCAGCCGGCAATTTAAATACAAGAAAAAACAAAAAACGGTTAATGAGTTATGTTTTCACGATTAGACATACGCTTGTGTCTAATTTTCCTTTTCCATAACAGCTTACTGCAGCATACCGTTCTCTTTTTTGCGGGAAAATCTCGAAAGCTCCCTTCCCCCTGCAGCCTTTTTTCTCACTCGCATAAATCCAGCCGTGCCGGAGGTCTAAGTACATATACATAGCTGACGAATGAGGCGCGAAGGCGCGGCTAATTAATTCACGGCCCACTTTTAGATTTTTCATCGAAGCTTCGCGCTGGCTGCAAAAAAAAAGCTCGCCGTCGGCGCCTGGCAATTCGTTTGATGTCCGCTCCATGGCGCAAGCTCGCCTCCTTCCTCTATACACCGTGTCATGGGGGGAGAGGAAAGGGGGAGGTGCAGAATGAACGAGCCGCGGATTTGGCTGCCGGTGAATCCAGCACGATCCAGGAGGAAGAGGGTGGGGTTAAGCTGCAGGGCCGCAAAACAGAGCTTGCGAGAGAGAGAGAGCGCGCGGCAGGGCGTCGGGGGCAAATTACTCGACGATGGCAATTAATAAAGCTCGTAATAGCGACCGCGCGCCGACGAGATATCGCGCGCCGCCGCCGCCGCCGCGCCTAGTCTCCAAGCCCCACTCCCTCGTTCGTTCACTCTCGCTCTCTCGCTCTAGCCCGTTAATCACCTTAACGAGTGCTTTTGTTAGCTTCAGCGTCGCCCGGAGACTCCCGACGGCTGTGTAGCTGGGAGCTCGGTGTATATACGAGGTGTATAAAAAAAAGAGAGAGGCGAACACTGATTTTTGCAAGCTACGTAGCCGAGAGGGGAACGAGGCAGAGACGTTCTTTTTTTTTATACCACGGCTCTTAATTTCGCCCGGTCCGCTTTTATCGAGTTTGCGCGTGTGCGTGTTCTCTTATCGATAAACTAACGGTTATTTATACACGCCGCGATAATCCGGAAAGAAACGGCTTGTCGTATATCTCGAGAATTTATTCGCATAAACTTTCGTATGGCAAATAAATAAACGCTTACAGTACGCTTTCTTTCTTATTACAGGTGGAGAGAGGGGTATATGGATCAATGCAAAATCTTCACATAAAGGCATAAGACTTTTCTTGGCGGGCTGGAAGGTCCGGTCAAACACACCGCAAGCCCCGAGTGAAAACTTAAGGATCGTCCGGTAAGGAATGCCAACAGATCGGAAAAATCCACTCCAACGCGTATACGCGCCCTTGCGCCATCCTGTTGCGCCTGAGGGGGTGGGGGAAGATTGAAGAAGGTTTTTTTCTGCGCTCGACAATGCGTTGAACCATATCGAGACACTTCTCTCTATGTATCCCTCGAGACCTTTTTTCCCCTTTTTTTTTATTTACTCAGCTTTTACCTTATCGCACGTGTGGTTCTTTACTCGAGCGTGCTCAGCTTTGTAGGGGGAAGTTACGTGTCTGTCGCGTTTTGACGTGAAATATTGTCGTTTTGATATAACCGGGACTCGCTTTTTCTCCGTTTTAATCCGTCGAATGAAAAAAGCTTTGGTATACCGTAGACGCCCACCACATTCAAATAGCGCCTATAAATAATACCCCAATAAACTCGCGAACAAATTTATCAAATTACCGCATCGACCGTTACCAAATAACAAAAAAAAAGGCCAGCTCAATTTCACCGCGAGCAATACAATCCAGCCGATCCAGAGCCATATTCTTACATCCAAGCTCATTCAGCGCACATACGGATGCTGGTAGAGTGGGAGGGCGAGCCAGCAGGAAGCAAGATAGGGTAAAGCTAGTTGTGTATGTGTGGGGGCGTAGCAGAGACGCTAGCAAGGGTACTACACGGCTGAAATACACTCGGTCTAAACGAGCGCGAGAGGAGCGGGCGTGCAATCGCCGCCGTCGGGCCATTTAGGTAAATTAAAACCGAGAGAAAGAGAGACAGAGAGCGTATTGCTAGCGTATCCGGCACGGCTGACCGGTTTTCGCACTGAGGGGCCGGCTCGCCTTTGTCGCGAGAGCTTTCGCGCTCCTCCTCTTGCTCTCTTCCTCCCTCTGTACTCATAGCTACCGGCTTTAATGTCTCCTCCCCCCTTTCCTCTCCCGCTCCGCTTTTGTATTGCTACATACCGCAGTCATAAGTTTGTCCGGAACTGTATAATTGAACGAGAGCCGTTATTTTTTTTTTTTTAGTTGCCACCCCATTCTTTTTTAATTGTCCTGAAAATTCGCAAAATGCATCGGAGGAAAAGAACTCGTGTAAACTGCGTTGGAAAAAGTTTTCCAACGCAATATCTTCATTCGGTGCCTTTTCTCTTTCAACAGATTTATATCAATATGGATTTATCGAAATTCGCATGGGATATAACCCAAAGGAGTAAGCCGTAAGCCGCGCGAGGATTTTCGCGGTAAGGTCAAATCCGATGTTGCGAATTATCCAATTTCTATGCCAGAGCTTTTCGACTTCCCGCCATTTGACGATACACTTTTTTTTTACCCCCGTACATATACTCCATTTTATTTCGGACCTTGCCACTTCGTTATATTTTTTTTCTCTCTCTTTTTACTCTTCTTATTTTGCGCCTCCCAGCCGCAAAAAGCTTTTTGCTCGCGCCAAAAATAAAGAGCAAGAGAGAAAGAGATAGAGAAAAGCCACGGTCGGAGAGAGAGAGAAAGAGAGTATAGACGCGCTCGATCTAAAATTCCCATTAGCGCCGTAATAAATTGAACCGCGGATTAGGCCCCTGATTTACCATTCGCGAAAGGAACGCGGACCTTTAACCGAACGTCCCCCTCTTACCTGCCGCCTCTGTATATAGCCCTGTACCCTAGGCGCTTCATATCCTTACGAAAAAGCCAAATTGCTCGACGAATAAACTTTGCTCGCCCACCGCGCTAAACCACAGTCCCTCCTCCACCTCGGCCGAGCAAATCCTCGTCATATTCTTAAAAAGCGCGCGTACGCCAGCGAACAAAGCCCTGAGATGGCAGAAGGGGGGGGGGGTATTAAATGGTCCGCTCCTTTTTCTCTCAAGCCTGCGCAAGCGCGCGAGTCTTAGCAGGAGCAAAAGCTCCCGGCCATACGTCTCGCACAAATCGCACGGATAATCCAGGGTGCGGCCACCCCCCTCTCCCAAGCATATGCGCGAGCGAGCAAGGCAGAGAGGGAAAGCTCGTCCTCGCACGTACGTCCCGTCCGTCTCGAGGCGACGCGCGGCACGTGACCCCCGCGTCTCTCTCTCCCGTATTGCTCCCCGTTAGCTTTTTGTCTCTCTTCTCTCGCTCCTCGTTTCTCCATCGTCTTCCATCCGTCTTGCTCGCGTCGATGCTCTTGCCTCTCTTGAAGAAGGACTGCCGCTTATATTAGAGCTGCGTGCGCAGATGTGCAGCCCTCGCTCCGTATACCTTTGCCCCTCCGTCGTCGGTACATCGTTTGCGCAGAGCGACGAATTCAGATCAGCCGCTGGATACTGTAGCTTGAAGTGCGGATGATTTATGGCCGTTATGACATTAGAATTCCCAGGCTTCACCCTCGTTTTAAACTGCAGTAGACCAGACGGCGGTGGCTCGTTCGCCTTTTGTACATACACGCGCTACTCCGTATCTCCCTGGAAAGAGGGCACGTAACGCTAACCGCGCCGTCGTCCGAAAATGTTCCACGATGTACGTCCAATTTTATTAAAGGTCCGCTGGAATTTCGCGTTCTGCACGCCGAGAGCAATAAAAGCAGAGGGGACTCGCCCCTTCCCGAGCGCAGTTATGTACCCGCCAATTTTTTACCCCTTACCTGCGACCCTTGTACTTATACCACTATGCCGCCACGTGTTCTCTCGTATGCGGGTCGGGGGCTGGGTGGTGGGGTCTGGAACAAAGCGACACAGCAGCGGCGGAACCCCATATAAAGCTGCTGCTGTGCTCGTACCGTGAAAATAAGAGAGAGAGTGAGAGAACGCCAGCGGGTCACCGCAGGCACGAGTAGGAAAAAAAAGGAGCGAGAGAAGTACACGAGAGGTGGCGTCCCTTGGATCCTATAGCTTCTTTCCTTTGGATTCCTCCCCTCTTCGCTCTTTTCCACCCCCGTTGCGCATGTCGCACCCGGTGCGCGCTCTCCCTTTTTTCTCCCTCTCCCTCTTCCGTGAGGTTAAGCCAAGAGAGCCAGACGCAATTACACGGGGGAGAGACGCGGAAATTCCGAAAGCGGCGCGTTTTGTGTACGACCTTCAATTTTGCCCTCTCTCTTACTCTCTGTCTCCGGTGGTGCTAATTTCGCCGACTGCGCGAAGAAGAAGAAGAAGTAAACGAGGCTCCTTCCGTTGATAACGCGCTGGATGCTGAAAGGAAGAGAGAGAGGGAGAGCGAGTGGCTGGAAAAGGGCATTATTTAATTGCAAGGAGAGACCGTCTGGCTTCTCGCGCACCGGACGCTATAAATCCTGCTTAAAGCTGCGGCTGAGAGAGAGAGAGAGAGCCGAGTTACTCGGCTGGGCGAAGTAAGGAGAAGGATATAAGTCGGAGGATGCTGCTACACCGGGGTCTCTTGGAAATATTGAGATTACATTGTCGTGGTTTAAATATATATAAGCAAATGGCCACGAAGAGAGAGCAGAGGCAAAAGAGAGAGAGAGAGTTAATTCGGTTGAGCGCGGTAGTTTAAATAATGAAGAAAGAAAGAGAGAGCGACGCAGCTGACGAATGAGCCAACGACGATTTTTTCACCGGGGAAATTCGAGAAGAGGCGTCTGATTACCGGTTAAATTGTCTCTCTCTATCTCTCCCGTACTCATACACACACAATGTGGCAAACACGAGTTAAATCGAAATAGCGATGGAAAGAGTGGGTGGGCGAAGGACGGTGGACATGTGCGAGGTGCCGCAAACGCGTAATTACGTTTACAATTAAAAATGCCGCAAATGATGTTCGTTAAAATTATAACGCTCTCTCGCGCTCGCGAGACCGACGGCGTTTGCAACGACGAGCGCACACGGCTGAATAAACAAACGCGCACGCATGGTTATCTGTATATATATATACGAGGGAGGCATTCGGTAATCGAATCCGAAAACGAGCGACGCGTTGGCCAAATTAAAAGATACACGCGGCGTTATCGGGCCGAGCGCTAAAACGGCCCGTAATTACAGTCTCGTTAAATCGAGGAAGCTGCTTCGACCGGTAGGATGTGCGGGGGGAGTATAGGAGAGACTAGACGCTAATGTGCATTTGACGCCGGTGCGTCAGTCACAGAGGCCCGATCAACGCCGGCTGGGCAAGTGAGCAGCGGCTATCACTAGGTATTGCCCGCGCGCGTTTGATGCTCTCGCGCGAGCTTGCCAGTCGGCTATTTGGACATTTGCACGCGCGCGCATACCCTGTGCGTTTCGATTATCTTTACCCTGTCTCCCCCCCCTTTCTCTCTCTGGATGCTGAATTGGTACGCTTTGAGATTATGCCTGGAAATGACTGATGCAGAATGTATATGGGGCGTGTTTGTAAGGATAGCGCGAGTTATCGAGTTTTGCACTCGCGCGCGTTGTTTTTACAAGCGGGGATTGAGAAGAGAGCGCGCTTATCGCGTTGATTAAAATGGGTTTGTTCTTTTTTTTTTTTTGTTTTTGTCAATGACGTTAATGCGCGTGCCGAATGATTATTGCTCGGGGAGAGAGATTTATAATTCCGAGGAGGAATATTGGTAATGTACATTCGGGAGGCCAATAATATGGAGAGTCTAAAAGCCAAAATGCCTGGGTAGTGATGCCAAGTCCGTTTATTAATAGGGTTAGCGGCTCTCGTTAAAGCCCCACGCTAAAAGCGATTATATATCGAAGCCGATTACCCGGGGCCGATTATCATCAGGCCGAATTCTCCGACAGGCGGCTACTATTGCTCTCGAACCGAATACGCTTCTCCCGCGCGGTAATTTGGGGGGGGCGCTAATAAAAAGGGAGAAACAAAAACAACGACAGCCTCGGCAGTGTTGATGTACTTTATACGGAAAACGCGAATAATTCACGTAGAATATTTAAATCCGGCACGCACTTGGCCAACATCGAAATAAACACGGATACCGTAAGCGCGTGCGAACGCAATAAGCAAAACGGCGTTACGTCACCCCGGGACAACTAAATCACTTAAACTCCCCCACAGCTTGTAGTCAACGAGACTTCGAAAGCCAATTCGCGCGATGTCGCGAGCGACCGAGAGGAAAAGAAGTCGCGGCAGGTTTTCGCTAAATTCGCCGGAAATTAAAGTGGACCGCGCTACCCGAAAATTCGCCGGCTGCGGAATCTTGTGCCGTAATTGAGTTTGAATTTCTCAACGCGGCTTGTCCAACAAAGAGAGAGAGAGGGAGCAAGCAAAGTTTTGACGGTCGCGCAGCAGGTTACTTGGTAGAGGGTAAAAAGAGATTCCGCACCGCTGTCGCCAGTGTGCTGGGGGAGCATCCGCGTCTATACGAGAATAGGATATAAGAAGGGGGTAGAAGTTGGGTGTCGTCGCGGGGACGAAACTCAAAGCGATATTCGCCCCCGGGAGGAGGAAAGCCCCATCAACGGCTATGCGATGAAAAAGTCTCGAGAGCCAGCCACCAGCGAACGCACACGCACACAGACGCTGGGCTTTAAGGTCGGGATGTTACTTTTATACTCCGTTGCAGAAACGCGGAGAGGCCGTAGCCGAGGCTAAAGTTTTTTCGCTTCACTTTTTTAACTACGGGTTTTTCCCTTTAATCAGTTCTAATTAATCTCTCTCTCTCTCTCTCTCTCGGCGGGAGAATTTTTCTTTCAAGGAGCGCGGTAGCTCGGCCGTGTAACCTATCCCCCGTCGTCGTCCCAGGCAGCGCGTCGAAACAAAGTATATTAATTGTTTTTAAACTTTTACAACCGAGCTAAAACACTCTATCCTTTGCTCTCGCTTTCGAAGACAAAGTGTTTTCCTTAATTTCGCCTCGTCAAAGCCGTGTACGGCTCTAAACGCGAGACTCCCATTATCCATCGTAACGTACAATCCCTCGCGTCACAAGCTCTTTCGATCGTTAAATCTGAGCATGCCGATTGCGTTGAGAGCCGTCGAAGCACGTCTATCGACAAATTTAATCTCGGGAAAAGGCTTAGGAAAGAGTCAGCTTGAGCAGCGAGAATCCATCTCTCTCTCTCTCTCTCTCTCTCTCTCTCTCTCTCTCTCTCTCTCTGTACAGATCTCGAGAAAGCACATCAAAAGGCCATATCTCGCCCTTGGTGTACACCGTATACACGCGTCTCGGTTCCAAGGGAAGATCGAGAAGCGAAAGAAAAAAAATAAGAACAACGTTCAAGTTTGTTTGAAAAGCTCAAGTCCGACGGGGGGCGAGAGTGCGTAAGGGGGACAGGGTGAAACGTCGAGAAAGAGGGAGCGGGCGACTGCGAGGTTTCCTCCTAAGCCACGCGGAGACGTAGAGGTCTCTCCGCTGACCGTTAACAAAGAGCGACGCGCAAAAGAGAGCCGAGCGAGCTTTGCCCACTTGCGGGTCGCCGACCCGAACCCGATACCATACATCCCTCCTCCCCCTGAACACCTTAGTCCACGCGGCGCATATCTCGTTAGCGCATCTCTCTCTCTCTCTCTCGGCCGACTTTGCGGCGAAAGAAAAAGAGAGAGAGAGGGAGATAAAGGGCCATTTTATATTGGCTTTGGGAAGCCTCGCTGCGACGCACACGGCCCCTTTGCCTCGTTCTCTTTGCTCCCTCCTTCACGTATGCTTCCCCCCGCCCCCTTGGCCTCCATGCCGCGAGGGCGAAAATTCATTTTCCAACTGGCACACGTGACCCGACCCCCCCGGATTTTACGGTGTCTCGAGGAATATAAGACGTCCGTCTGTGTGCTGAAGGCTGACGGGGATTTTAGCCGCGAGTAGAGCTGCTATAGCCCGTGGCAAACGTCGAGCCACGAAAAGCCCACGCGACGACGACGACGACTGAGATTAGAATTTTTCAATTCGCTCTCGTGTCGCGCACGCTTTGCTCGCAGTGTACCCACGATCTGATTCACTTTTCGTGGGTTTGGTGTGTACGCATCTCAAAGGGATTTGTAATTTTTAACGAGAATATACACGTGCAAAATATGGTATACGAGAGAAAAGAAAATGAGATTAAATAAAAAAGTCAATTTTTTATCGATTGTGAGAGACGCAACAGCTTTTCTTCGGCGTCTAAAAGTTCGATATGCGGCGTGTACTCACCGACATCCTGAGAGCCGCCCCAGGTGCCGAGCTGGGCCTGCCTGGCGAGTCTGGACAGTGCGTCCACGTAGACCTTGGACGCCGCTGCAGCGCCTGTAACGTAAAACGAAAATAATAAGATTGCGTCTTTCGGAGGGCTCCGCTTCGAGTTTTTACGAGAGGGGACACTTTCTTGTTTCCTCTCTATTGTTGCTTGCGATTGGATTGGCTTTTTTCTTGTCTCTTTTATTAGGGAAGTTCGAGGGATGATGGCCGGGGTAATAAAAGTGGGAATGCCAAGTGAATTTGGGAAAAGGTTCGGCCGTTGAATTTGTTCATAATTGATGAGTTGCGTTCGGTTAGTCCGAAGATTTCCGGGCCGAACGGAGGTGAAGTAACGATGGTGAAGGGAAAACCGTAAAATTACGATGAAAAAGCTCAACTATTCGGGCATAAACGCAATACACTCCAATTTCGAAACCAAGAGTCGTTGAAATTATTGCCGATGTTTATCTTGAGCTCTCTCACGGCAAGTTCGCACCGGAGCTCTCGCGAAAAATCGGCCTGACGTGAGAGAAATTGAGATGTTTCGCGAAAATTCGGTCGAACGGTAGATACGGTGCGCTCCCGATAAATACGCTGCTCGCGTGCTAATCTTGCTCTCTCTCTCTGTTATAGCGTCTTATCGGAAGCTGAGCGCGTGCGCTCTCGTATATTTATCCGGCTCGCGTGTGCCGTCGCAATTAACGGTCGCGCGTTTTTTATCGGGACCAGCGCGTGTTGCGCTTCTCGCTAATCGCATTTGCACGAGTTACGCCGGCGTACGCCCCTTTCTTCCAAAAGCTCGAATTAAAAGTCCACTCGTAAAAATTCTGCATCGTCATTCGACCAACCATCCATCCACCTCAGCTTGGTAAGACGATTAACGCTCTATCGAAACAAAAGCATAACAGCCCCAGTGGATAAATACTAGAGTTTTAGCGGCTCCCAACACTGGTATAGGTGCAAAAAAAGAAAAGCGCAGTCTCGGCCCATTTATCCTCGCGGGCATCTGAGAAATCGGTCTCTCCTCCGAAAGACAAAAGCCGAGTATTAAGCGAACGCTCTCGCGGAATATCAATGCTAAGTGGCTCGGTAGACAGGGGGCTACCCCCCTCCCCAACTCTTAGTCGTGCTCCTCCGTTGAGAAACTTTATCTCGTTATCCCGATATTTTCACCCCCCCCCCCTCTCTCGAGCTCAGCGTTGCGAGAGTAGGAGACTCACGAGCCGTGCGCTGCATGCCGATTGTGTCGGGCGCGGCCTTTAACGCCCCAAGAGTTCCGCTTGGCCTCGTTTTCTTGGGGAGCGGCGGGAGGGGGGGAGAGCTTAGTCTACTTTGGTCGCTTAATTACCGGTTAAGTTGGACTTTCGGCCATACACCCGTTAATGTCGCGAAGAAAGTGAAATTTTTGCGACTACCCACTGGCGCTTTTGTCAGTCGAATGAGAAGCCCTTGTCTTGCCGTATCTGGATTTTTCTACTTGACCAGATCTTGTTTGATTCCTTTGTCGTTGTATATTTCTTTTTGCGATACGTTTTTCTTGAAGCCATATTGGAAAATTACTATTCAAGACGTCGCGTTTAATTTTGCTAATCCAGTTGCGTCGATTATGAGCTTTCCGCGCTTGAAATTCAATACTCACGTCCCATCGCGCGATTCAAATTTATCGCGCGTCGAAGCGAGTCCCTCTCGAAATCGAATAAAGTTTAATTATTCCGGAAAACCTTGAGCTTCTCAAGCCCCTCGACAATCGTTTGAGCGCAAAAAGCCATTAACCATGCCAAGCTCGATCCAAGGCCGACGCAGCCTATACAGCGAAATTAAGCGACAATAGCCGACGTCTTCTTTTTTTTCAAATCCCTCGCGACTGATTCTGCAAACGTTTCGCTCTCTCGAGTGCCATATGCGGGCGTGTGTGTGAGGGGCAGCCGATAATTTCCGATTAGACCGTAATTAGCAGTGGGCAAAGAGGAGAAGTGAGCCGTAGGGGAGGGGGGGCAAGGCTAGTTGGCGTCCTCTTTTTAGCTCTGTCTCTCTGCGGGGCTTCCCCGAGCTCTCGCGCCTTCTCTCGATTATTAAAAGGCAAATCTGGGTCTCTCGGCGCGCACAGAGAGCGCAGCCACCACCCCGATAAGAGCTGGCATAGGTTACTCTGATTTATAGACGCGAGTTCTAATTGAATTGTGGAACGGGAACGCGCCGCGGCGCTTTTACGCGTCGAGCAAAATTATTGGAAGACGATAGCGGACTTAGCAGTTATAAGTCGCGTTTCGATAGGGAATTTATCCTTGCCTTACTTTGTTAAAGAATGGGAGCTACTTTACCATTTTTTTTTACGTTTTTTGGAAAAGCGGACGTTATTCGCGGAAGGTATTATCGATAAATTTTGAGAATTTATCTTTTAGCGTTACCGGGCAAAAATACATTATCCTCGCATTTTTTTGGGATAAGTTCGACATCTCGATGTTTTTTTTTCTCTTTATTCTTAAGGATCTGTGTGTGTATCCGAGCGACTTTCACGCTGCGGTCGCAGCATTTTGGGAAAGCAAGGATGAGAAAGAGCGGGACGTGAGATCGTTACGAATTGGCCTCGTCGTCTGTAATAAGTAGCCGTTCGTTACAATCGCGACGGAGATATGTTTATTTTCTGGTGATATTTGTACAGAGAGACACATTCCAAACCTGTGTGTGTGTGCGTTGCTTAGTCCGCCTAATATAAATGCAAATTATCGCTCGATTCGTGATCGGAATACAAATGCAGTCATTAAAATAAGTCAAATGTACTTTCTTTGGAATATTTACAAAATGTAAGTGTCTACCTTCTCTCTTACTTTCTTTCTTTTTTTGAAATGAATATATACAAGGAAATCCGAGAAAATAGTTCAAAAGATTGAAGATTTAAATGGTAAAATATATATCCCACTGGCTGAACACGTGTCTCTCGGCGGTAATTCAGTTGGCCCGGAGAGCGATAAGCATCATTCTATTTCTTCTCTATAATTTTATGCTATTTCTCTATGGCCTTTAATTAAAACTTTCCCAATTAAGCCGACTGTTAAAACGAAAAAGGCATTTCCCCTCAAAAACTAAAGAGAGCCCTATATCCACCAGTCCCGGTATAATCTTCAAATCCGCGCTCTGTTTTTCCTTTGCCAAAAAAGAAAAAAAGAAAAGATAAAAAAAAATAAAGAAAATCCTAGAATAACTCTCAATAGGAGATAAGATACAGTTGGTCACTTATGAATCACCGCGGGCGCAGTCGTATAGCATGAAAAGGGACACAACCCGAGTGATACGCATATCGCACATACAGATATATATGTGCGAGGCAAGCGCATTAAGCGCCGGCGTAATAACGCGCAACGATCGAATTTCCCGAATCCCGGGGCGTTGACGAGGGAACGCGCGTTGGAATATGATTCGCAGCTGCCGCTGGAAAAGCGGCAGATGTTACCGGAGCCCTCCCTTGCTTCTCTCTCTCTCTCTCCACACCAAGACCTATATAGCTCAAGAAGAGAGAAGAGGGAATCGGAAACTGCGCCGGTACAAACGCTTCCACGTCGACGGAGGGCGAAGAAGCGACTCCTCTGTGTGCGTCCCCCCCCCCCCCAGGCTGCTTCCCATTGAAATGCGCCAGCGACGAAGAGGCTCGCACACGCTTCGGTTGAGGAATACGCCGTCTGGCTGCTGCATATGAAGCGGCTCCCTTTTCTTACCAACCTCTCTTTTCCGTTTTATAGAACGCTTGTCTCTCTCTCTTTCTCGCATTTGCTTTGCCGCTACAGCACTCTACAGGCCCCGAGGCCTGGATTTTACTTTTCGGCTGAAACGCGCCGATTTGAAAATGATCTCTTACACTTTTCGTAACTATCCTCCGCTTTGCTTTCTCTTTTCCTTCTTCTCTTCTTCTCCTCCTTTTTTTATTGGCTGCGAGAATGTTCCGGGAAAATTTCAAATTTCGCGCTTCGTCGAAGTTCATAATCTACAAGCACCATCAACCCGCTCGGAGCCACACGCAAAAAGTCAAAGACAAATGAGAGAGAAAAAAAAGGAAAGCATAGTGGTAGGCTCGCTTTGGCGCAGTTCATTAACGAAGCGGGCGAAAATTTGAGGTGGAAAAAAGGATACGAGGTTTTTGAGGGAGCGCGGATTAAACGCCGAGCGAGTTTCAATCTATGCAGCCGGGGATAGGCGATGACGCGCAGATACGAGAGCGCGCGGATTCCTCGATATAATTGAAAATTAAACCCGCAATGCTCTGCGTGCGTTTACGGAAGTGGTGTAGAGTAGAGAGAGGCGATTCAATTTCATAACGAAAAAATTAAATTGACAATTCCATTTCAGGGATTTTTCGGGCGCGGATAGAAGGAGGCGTGCCGACAGAGACGCGCGAGTGCGGAGAGAATAATTAGCATTTCTGGCATCTCCTGTCTCTCTGCCTCGTTTGTAAATTCAATTAATCCCCACAGTGGCATCCAACTTTTCAACGAAAACGTCGTGCGTTTGCGGAGGATTATCTTTTTGTAGAACATCAAGCGCACTCTCGTAATCCAGCGAGAAAACGTACGGGGTCGTTAAATTGTAGAGTAAAACCGCCGGCTCGATCGCTTATAAATTCCGTCGCAAGTAGTAGTTTCGCCGCCGTAAAATTGTAGTACACAAACGACAACGCCTCCTTCCCCCTGAGTTCTCGATTCGTTGCGTCTCTGCCCGACTAAAGTTTCCCGAAAGCAGCAGTGGCGCGATTAAGAAAACGAGGGAAGTTGGCAAAACTGTGCAGCAACGCGCGCGAGCCTCAACGAGAGGAGGCTCCTCTGAAAAATATTAACATAAATTCCTACCCCCTCCTCCTCCTCTCGTACACAGCGCCCTTTAACGCGCAAGGACTTGAGTAGCAAGCTCGAGTTTCCAACTGTACAGCAGGCAGTATAGTGGTGGTAACTTACCCTCCCTCTCTTCCTCTTGGATGAATTATGCAAGGGGGCTTCGATCAGCACGGCATCCCGTAACAATCATACTCGAGTATCCCAAGCCTTCTCCTTCTCAACGACGCGCCGGGTTAGCATTAATTAAAGCCCCGGGTCTCCCGGGCGCCGCTTTTCGAAGGTAATTAGGAGGGCGCCGAGACGGACAGCTGTTCTCGCGCGCTTATACCGAACAGAGAAGAGAGGAAGGGAGGTTAACTTCTGTATACCTATAACACGGCAAGCGGAGCCTGAAGTTTCGAGAACGACGAATTAACTCGAGTTTTTGCCAGATGACTTAATGGGATCTTTACGCGGCTCGACGGCCTGGGCTCTGCGCGCTGAATATGGCGAGGAGGCGGACACGAAGGAGAGGCCGATGTCGGATTTTAACGCTCTGTTTTCGCTTGTTCGCAAATTAGCCGCAGACAGGATGAAGAATCGCATTACAATTGCGTCCTCGATTTATTTTATTTTCCGCGAGTCTCGCGCGTTTTTAAAGCGGCTTTGATGTTTAAATCTCTACGTATAGTGTTATCAACGAATTGTGTCCATCGATATACCACAATTATTATCGTGTAATTTTAACTCGAGAGTTTCGTTTAAGCCGAAGGCAAACGCGTTCTTTTTTTTCGCCCTTTTCAAGCGTCTGACCCAATATGCGCTTTTTTCACTGAATTTTTAAATTCATCGGTCTGTTAGTTTTCCACGAGGCTGAAAAGGCGGGACAGAGAGAAAGAGAGCGTGTGCAGTTTTTTTCATTAATTTACGAATACTAAAAAGGCACGCGAAATGGCAAAAGCGCAATTAAAAAGAGGAGGATAAAAAAGACGAAAGAGTGTGTGTGTGAGAGAGAGAGAGAGAGAGAGAGAGAGAGGGGCGAAGCAGCGGAGAACCACGAATGGCTCATCTCGTCGGCCTCTTTCGTTCGGCCCGCTCTTCGGAATTTCATTAAATTACAGAAAGCGCCCGAAGATCCACCGCGCGCGCTCGAAAAAAAAACCGGGAAACATTGAAATAAGAGCAACGCGACCATTGGCAGTGGTAGAGAAGGCCAAAATATAAATAAAACGAATAAATAAAAAAAAAGGAATAAGGATGGAAGGAAGAGGAGTGGGGGGGGGGAGAAAACACGAGTCCGCGGAGAAGAGTCGAGAGGGAGATACATTTCATAGGGAACGAGTCGCGCAGTAGCGATAAATAAAGTGGGGGTCCAGGGAATGGAAGGCGGGGGTGGGCATTCAAGAGTACGATAATTTACGCTGGGCAGACCAAGAGAGCGGCAGAAATCGAGGACGATCTCCTCCGACGGTTTGCTTACCTGCTTCCGGGCTACACCCTTGCCTCGGGCCTGCTCTATCTTCCTACTCTCTCTCTCTCTCTCTCTCTCTCTCTCTCTCTCTTGCTCCTCGCGGTTTGTTTACTTTTGTCTGTCGACGTAGTAAGTGACGCTTGAGCTCTCGGGGCTTCAACGAGCCGGTATGAAAATAGAAAACGAGGCGGGGTGGGATGCGAATTGCAAACGAAGAGAGAGAGAGAGAGAGAGAGAGAGAGAGAGAGAGAGCTAAGATATACAAAACTCCGGGCTTAGTTGGTAAATTATCAAGTTTCGATAAATATAAGACCGGATGGAAAGTTTCGTTGCACTCTGCCGTCTTCCTCTCTCTCTCTCTCTTTCTCTCCTTCTCCGCTGTGTATCTTCTAAATTGCATTTTACATCATGCAAAAAATACGTCGAGAAGGATGTATTTTTTTAATCATTTGCATTTTTTTTATTTGCACCGCGAAATTTAATGGGATTGACGCTGTGTTGTTAATTAATTAACTTTGGTCGTTCTATCGTAGGTCTTTCACTTATTTTTTAGCCAAAAATTCATACAGAGCCTTTTTTTATACGAAACAAATGGTATATCGGAAAATTTATACAGCTTATAACAAAAAAAGGAAAGATAAAAAGGAATAAGAAAGAAAACTAAAATTTTAACCCGGGTTAAAAGCTTGTTATCCCGGCCGCGTTAATACCCCAGGCCCCGTATAAAAGCGAAATATGTGTGCATCCAGAGCGAGATTATTTTTTACGCTCGAAACCCGAAGCAGCTCCCGGCTTAATAACCTTAAAAGCATTATCGCGAAAACAGCACGTTCCCTTTCTCCTGTTTTTTCCCTCCCTTTCTCTCTAAAAACACACGCAACAGCTATATACAGCTTAGGTCATTCGGCGAGCGCGCGCGAAACTAGCCCCGATAACCGGGGCTCCATAAAATTTCCATAAATTTGTTTCTCTCCCGGTTGCGCCTCTCTCCAACGTGCTTTATAAAGAGAGAGAGAGAGAGAGAGAGAGAGAGAAAGAGAGAGAGAGAGAGAGACCCGAAAAGCGTGTGCCCTCCCGGAGGGAAGGGGGCAAGAAAAGGGGATGCCAAGAAAGAAAGGACCACGTAGGCGAATTAACACGGAACTTGAGGGCGGTGGGCTGAGAAAAAAGGGCAATTCCCCGAGAGAGCGGGGGGAGGAAAGGTTGTCGCGCAAAAAGGGGGCAAATGGCGGAAGTAGACAGGGAGGCTGGCCCTTTTCGCGCTCTCGGTCGCTATATAACGCCTCCGGCACTTGCTGCCATTGTGCGGGCCGCGTTATTATCCGGGAGAGAGAGCCCTCCCTTGGGTATGCGGGGTTCAACTAGAAGAGCAAGGTGAGGGCTGTTTCTTACGTGACGCCAACGGCCCGCTTGGCGTTTATCGTTATTTGCGTTAATACCGAACCACCCCCCCCTCTCAACCTACTTTCCTACGTGATTTCCTCATTGTCGAGCTGTTTTGCCTTTGAACTTATTTTTGTTGTTTTTACACTCGTTTGTTTAAAAATTTTGAATTCGGTTTATTGCTCATTTCTAAATTCTACACTAAAAGTGCAGGAAAATATTCGCTGTAGCGAACTACATTGAGTCAATTTTTGCGGTAGATCTCATTAGTTGCTTATTTAATTAGACATATTTCGAGTAGAAGGACGATAGATAGAAAGCGTGACAGATACCTAAGAGAAATGCAAGAAAAATGCATATACAGAGAGAGGAAGCGGGAAGTAGTGCAAGAGAGAGAGAGAGAGAGAGATTGTATTTATTTAAATATAGGGGTACAACCCGATCAGATTACAAGAATTAAGTAAGTAAGCAAATAAAATTTTGTACAAAAGTGAATGATTAGTAATAGTAATTAATAATAAAATATAAAAGAAAACGAAGTATAAAATTATGCAAACGCAACAAGCAGTAGCCAAGCAATACAATTTTTCGCTTCTATGCCATAATGCCAACCAACGCTTATGTTGGAGGTACAGTCGTTGGATCAATGATCCCCTCACACTCAATCCTCAGCGACCAATCCAGTGTTCGGATTTTCAGTAGAATTTTCTACTTAGTATAGATACTACCAAGTAGAAAATTCTACTAAAAACCTGAACACTGGACCAATCATGAGTGTCTCTTGCCATTAATTCGTTAAATATGTTTTGCTTGAAAGTATTGAGTTCTTTTATGCTGAATGATGTCTCTGTCTTTCTCGCGAGAGCAGCTGAGACGGAGATAGGTACTATCATAGTACTACTATGACGGTCAAGAGGCCGCTTAGTGCTGCAGCCGAGAGCACTGGCGCGCGTGTGTATGTGTAAATTAATACGATCTGGTTTTAGTCTATTTATGTATGCATATTTTGTTTTTAGATAACAATGGGAAAGTATTCATCCGTATACCAGTGGTATAAGAATAAATCTCAAGAACAGCTGCAACATCAGTAGCAACAAATGTTGGAGACGCTCTTAAAACAGCAGGAAGAGGATGCTAAGAAGTTGGAGAAAATAGTGAAAAGAAAAAAAAAGAAAGAAATGGAAAAGAATAAACAAGAAAAAGATAGGTTCAAGAAAGAGGAAAAAGAGAAAGAACAAAAAAGAAGATTGGAAAGGATCGAGAGGATACTGATGCCTGAGGAGGAAGGACTGGCAGAGCAAATTGCGCATCTGCAAGCATCTCTTTATGAGAAAGTGAAGGCAGATGAAGATATGAGGTATCCTGACAAATATCGTCGAAAAGGTGGCAAAAGCAGACGAGCCTGGTTTGCCCGCCATAACGCGCCCTACAAGCCGGGTCCATATAAGCGACATCGCTAATTGTAAAATAAAATGTAAATACAAGCGTCAGTGGGAGAGAAACTACACTGTTAGAAATTTCGAAGTAACTTTTAATACAATTATTGAGTAGTAACGTGGCTGCTACTACCCTAACGAGTCTATTATATGTACATAAGAACAATTTTTCTTTTGTGAGAAAAGCGACTTAAGCGCTGGCCGCGTAGCGGTCAATCGGTGAACTATAGATAATAGCGCTATACTTAAATTTTTAATATATTCGATGTATTTACATATGTACTCTATGTTTTCTAATTAATATTAATAAATATATATTTTAAAAATGATTTTAATTTTTGTATCTAAACTCTTTAATAACTTTTTTAACAATTGTATTTTAAAACTTTATTACTTTTAATATCATTTTCACATTTAATAATTTTTCTTTTAAGATGATTTAATATTTTAGTGTTTGAAATTTTATTAAGTAACAGTTTTTATTATTACACATTTTTTGTTATTGTATATTATTTGTTTGTTACAACTAAAAATATTAATTTTAATCTAAAAGTAAGTTAAAACTGTTTTCAATACTAAAAATATTAATTTAGAATAATAATTCATCTTAAAAGTTTAGTACAATTAAGAACATTTTTAACAGTGTAGCGGAGCGCAGTGGCGGCTCGTGCAGCGTGCGGCTCATACGGAGGCACGATTCTCACTGCGATGATAAGCACGCTGGACATTTTTATTCGGGCTTAGGACTCTCGCACACCAACATGTACAAAACGAAATGAAGAAATTAATACCAATAGATAATTTTTGGACTCCTTTTCTATTCCTTCCTACATCCCATGCTCAAGTTCCGACCAGTCCGAAACATTTGCTTTTATTGAGCGACAAATGTCTAATCAAATTCGACATGTATTTTATTTTTCACCGAGAATAATAATAACAAGCGAGATAAGCGAGACCATAAAGATGCTCTTTTGGGTAAACTTCAGCTATGCATGTACATAATACATCGTTTCACCCCCCCCCCCAATTTAGCCTCTCGTCGACGCTTATTTTTCCTCGGCCCCTTTTTTTTAAAAAAAAGCTCAGTATTCCGTTTGCTCTTCAGGCTTTTAAAGATGTGCATTTTTAATAGTCTTTAGCTCCTTCTCAGCTCGTATTTTTTTGCCATCCATCAACTTTGCACGAAGCTTTTCGATATGTGCCACTTTAATGCCAATCGTCGCTCGTTGCAACTGGTGAAAAACGTTGCTTTTATTTATTTTTTTTCCATTCATATTTCAATTTTCTTTAACAACACATTACGCATTTACTCGACCAAAAACCTTTCATCTTCCACAAACGTCTACCAACTCAATTTCTTAAACATCATCTACTTCCACAATAACACATTCAAATACATCACCAATAAAAAAAACACGTCGATCAACTTTTTCCACAATCTCGATTCATCAATTACCCGATACAACTCGTCATCTAAATTCAAGGATCCAAAGAATAAGGTCGTATCAGCAAATCAGTCTGGTATCTCTAGTAGTAGCAGTAGTAGTCTGGTCCGTGCAAGCCGCGGGCGTGCATAATTCAAGGGAAGTAAATAGCCGAAGACAGGAGCGAAGCTTCGTGTCGCGTGTAGCAAGAGAGAGAGAGAGAGAAGCAAGTGCAATTCCCGCGGCAGATCGAGAGAATCCGTTAGTCGAGAGCAGCCCTGAGATTTGCCAGGGCAAGAGCTTCGATTCACCTGCATAATTGAACGACCACACGCTCCCCGTCCGTTTGCCGCGCTCTTTTTCGACGCTGCTAAATTGAATATTAGATGAGCAAATCCAAGTTAAGGGCAGAGAGGTGCCAGGCCCACGGTGATTAATTATCATACCAGCGACCATGAAAATTTCAAGCAACTTCCGCAGGGTACAGGCGTGGAGATACCGTTCACCTCTCTGCTAGATGCGTCTGTCTGTGGTTCACTTCTTACCCTCACCAAAACCATACCAAGTTTTTGGCTCTGCTTGTCTTGACAAGTTCACCGCTATGCCGCAAAGTTTTCGATTTCGCCAGGCGCAAGCTACTTCTTCCTTTTTTTCGTTCGCTGATGGCACACGGGCTGCTACTGCCGCGAGCGACTGCATAATTTTGTGTGTGCGCTTCCTCTCCCGGAGTTTGTCGCGAGTTTGATGGCTCTTGGGTTAGCGGACGCGAGTAACGACGATGAATTTTGCATAAAACCAGTCGGATGGAAGGTGTGCGTAGAGTCGAACTGATTACATCGGTTTTTTTATTATTCAATTTAGAGCATAAATTTATACAATTATAGGCCAAGGTCGTTATGTTTCTTTGAAATTCGTTAGTAATAATGATCAATTGATCAATAAAATTTTATCAAAAAACGTACATTTTTCCAGGATACTCGATCGTTTCTTTCATCCTTCGATTATTCGCTGTAAGCGCAGTAGCTTAAATAAACAAGGAAATTGAAATTGGATAAGAATTTCAATCGAGACGCATCATTGCCCGGAGACGCAAAGACTCCCTTCTCTCTGTCTCCTTTGACTTCGCAAAGCACGCGCGATCTCATCTCCCTTTTCAATGTCCCTTCGAGCTCCGGCGCTAAAGCTCGACTCTATACATATACACAGACATACAAATGTCTCGCGTTTCTTCCGGTGATATCCGGCCGACTTTTTCACTCCTGATGAAAAAAAAAAGAGAAGCTAGGGGCGACGGTAGAAGGAAGAAGCAGTGGAAATCAGAGGGTGGGGTAGAGAGAGGAAAGAGAGAAGACCAAGCGCGGAAGATTCACTTTCGTATAGCGAGAGTTATCCGATACTACATCGCGCTCGTATTTCACGCTCGGCATGAATAGACACAAGTTTTTCACCAGCCATACACGCGCGCGCCCTTTTCTCTCCCCCTTTTTTCCTTCTTCTTCTTCTTTTACCTCTCCGTCCTTCTTCTACGCCTTTTTTCCCTTCCTTAAGCGCCGGCTTCTTCGTCTACGTCGAGATAATAACGAGGAGAGCGAGAGAAAGGGAGAGCGTAATCCCCGATGGTTCACGTCGCGAATCCCGAGAAGAGGCTCGAGGGCGCAAATTCAGACTATACACAGGCGCGCCTTTGCGCGTCGCACGCGCACTATGGCCGTGTCTATTGAATTTGAAAAGTTATGCGCTGGAGAGAGAGAGAGAAGAGGGTGCCGAGCGCGCGTGTATGCCGAGTAATTTTTCATTGTCGCCTCTTTTTCCGGCTGCTGCGGCAAGTGAGGGGGGGAGGGCTGAGGCAACGCTTGGCGGGTATCCGATCTCGATGCGCAATATGCGAGCCGTGCCGGATAATCTTGGCTTCGTGTAGGACGACCCGCGCTCTGCTCTGCGCGCATTATTTAGCTCGGGGAGGGAACAATTTCGAAGCTTTTATCCCTTGGATAAAGTTTTTCTTTCGGGGACACGCTGTGAGCTTTTTTTTATCTTTTTGTTCGCGTTTTATGCTACGGATGGAGCTTGTTAGAAAGGAGAGAGAGAGAGAGAGTAAATTAAAAGTGTAACGAAAAAAATTCAAAATTCGGAGAAAGAGAAAAAGAACATTTTCATTCTCTAAATTGGACGCGACGGAATTGAATGTGTACGGGGGACTGTTGGTGTACGGGGCCCTCGCGCGCGATGTGTGCGCTACGCGCGTATTCACTCGCAATTTCGAATCAAGCACGTCTGCGCGTATGAAACTTTTTCGCATTTCGTCGTTTCGAGAGAGCTGAATTGTCTCCAGGTTGATAAAAAAAAAGGAAATTTTCAATTTTGCAATCTCTCGTGTCCTGCTCCTCGCCGTTTTTTTCCTCCGCCAATGTGAGTTAATCATCCTACGAATACGAGCTGTAAGTTAAAAACCGAATAATTTGAAATGACATTTTGACGACGCTACAAAACATCGTCATTAGCAATACATTAGCCGGTCAATTAGCAGCATCGTCCACTAATGCCGTTGCCTAAAAAAACAAGGTAGAGGTCGTGTAAACTAGACGCAAGCGCGCGAGGGCGGTCGTATTTACGCGGTGTAGCCTCGGCAAAGCCGGCAAGTCGATTTGCATTGCAAAGCGATACGTGCGCCAGAAAGCGCGCTCGTCGACGTTGTCGCTCCCTCCCGCGGGGGAAGGAGCGAAAAGCAAGGTCATGTCACGTAAGCAGTGGGGGCGCCAAGTAAAAGTGGTAGAGCACCCTATCGCGTCGTCCCTCCCCCCCTCCCTTGGTGCACTTTTACATCCTCCCCAATGCTGACACGCACTCCCTCCGGCAGTTTCTGACCTTTTCGTCTGGCAAGTTTCACTTCTTTTCCCTAGGCTACTTGTGGATTTAGAGAGAAATAAGAGGAAGAAGTAGCTGCGACGACGTTTACAGCAATGTTATACCAGTAATTCGAGAGAAATCGAATTGGATCGACAAAATTATTAGGCTGGCCATTTGAATATTCCGATCTTCTTTTTTTCTTCTTCTTTTCATTGGCACTAGTAATTGATGGATCGTAGGCGTGGATTTGTAGTCGTGAAAATTCATCGCCACGGCTTAGCCGTTGCTCGCGGTGAGAGAAGAACCTCCGCCGGATGAACCTCTCTCTCGGTTGCCGGCCGACAGCGGCCTAGAGCGGCCCGGACGTCAGCTCACGGAGTTTCCTTAATTTAAATATATGAAGACTCGATCGTGGAAAGTTAAGCCGGCCCTTCCTCTCTAATGAGGAGCAATGACTCGGTAAAGGAAAATCCTAATAGGCCCCCCCCCCGAAACTTACCCGCCTCAAGTTTATTCGGACAACTTTAGATCGAATGATTTAACATCATGCTTCGGCTAAGTGAAAGGAGAAAAAAATACATTATACGAATATTGAGTAACTCTTAGGGAAAAATCGAACGAAGCTGACAGAGAGCTTAAAGTAAACAAATATTAGTTAATCAATTACGATCGTGGCAAAACTAAAAAAAAAGAAGTCTTACACGTATGCCAAGGCGAAAAAAGGGGAAGTTGGCAATGGACTTCCTGCATTTAAAGGAACATCCCCAACAATCCAAGCGCGACTGTCTCCCAGAGCAGATAGCAAAAAAAAGAAGAAATAAAGAAAGATCAAACTTAGTGTCGTCTCTGTTGGCGCTGGCGCGCGGTGTTTAATAGCCGGCAATACTGAACTCCTTTATCGAACTCGCTAGAGCTTGCAATTAAAGGACCCGTCTGGGCTCATTCTCCTGCTTCTTCTTTTTTTTTTATTTCGGCCCGAAAAAAAAGACCGAGACAGATAAGGAAATCAGAGGCAAGAGCGAAAGGGGGGAGAGGAAGAATCGCGCTCCGATAGTATTCAAGAGAGCCCGTAACGAGCGCCATTTCTCAGAGGGCTCCGGAAACCTAGCGTCTCTCTCTCTCTCTTGCCAATGAATGAAACTCCCACGAAAAATTCTCCCTCCCGATTCTCTTATTTCTTACTCCTCCATGCCTCTCTTCGTTTTCCCGTCTGATTTCGAGCCTCGTCATCAATTGCCCATCTCGGAGTTTCTTAGTCCTCGTTGATGTATCTATTCGTTGCGTGAGAGGATGGAAGTCGAGCCGAATTTTCATTTGGACCGTGAATTTATTTTAATTAAGTCGGGGATGTAAGAGAGTTACACTAGGGGTAGCGAGGAGCAGCGCGAATGATTGAATTCATTATTTTGAGGGTGCGCGCAGATGAATGTGATGATGATCAAGTATAGTGGCTGTATAATTTATCTTTTTTTTTTCCTTTTTATGAAAATTTGATTGAGCCGTAACGACGACTTTTATCATGATGTCAAGTTTGCTACGCGTTGTAATCTTTTCTTTTACCGAAGTAATCTTGTCGAACGTAATACTCGAAGATTCACTCTAAAACTAAAAACTCAAAATTTTTCTTTAAAACCCCTGCTGCTCTTTCATCCCCCGCCTCTTTTAAACTTATCGAAAAACCCTCACAATTTTACCCTTTAAATCGACAGTCCCATCTAATTTGCAACAATCCAAAAACTTACGACTCACCCCCGCCATAATTTTTCACTCGAGCACTATACATACGTCCTTACCCCATAAATACCCATCAACCCACAAAAATCAGGATTTCTCCAGATAAACGAGTCCCGCGCACAAATCAAACTTTGGCTCGCGTTCCCGTGTAATGAGCATGGCGAGAGAGTTCCCCTGAAAAATTCAGCTTCCCCCCCCCCTTCCCGCTTCAGAACCGTTGATATATACCGCGAAGTCGGGGGCTGACAAAAGCGCTGAGCTCGTCGTTACTTTGGCGATCGGTGCATTAAAGCTGCACTAGCCGTTTGTCAAACTTTCGGCCCTGCGCGACATGCCCCGAGTTTTTTCTCGATTTTCCAGAGACTTTGCCCCCACGCTCTCTCTCACTTTCTGGTTTAATTTATGTAACGTGCGATTGATGAAGTAAGCCGCGCAGCGACGTTGGAGGACGGGGGATCGAGCGACTTTTGAAATCTTGATAGCCGCGATATTTACGAGCGCACGATTTAGCGCGCGCGAGAAGTGCTGCTCTACACGGCTATTTGGCTCTCTCTCTCGGTCTTTACTTTCTATTTAGAAGGACGACTCTCTGTAATACCGATGTTTTCCGCTCTTGCGGGCTCGGGTGTTTTACGGGAAGACGAGAAGGGGGAAGAGAGCTCTCGTTGCGGGCGCGGGAGATCGTTTCGCCGTGGAAGCGGCAATTTGTTTTTATTGATTGAAACGGTAATGGCTTACATCGGTACTTTGAAAAACTCGCTTGGAAAACTAAACGGAAAAATAACACGCTCTTATACGACGCTTCAACGCCGGAACTTTCTAATCGTAAATCCGTCCTTAATCCTCTCCCGTTCAACACGTGTACATGTCGTGTACCTGCAGAGTCGTCACGTACTCATAACGCGGATGCTCATGGAATACAAAAATCACGATTTCCCGTAACCGCGCGCTTTTAAAAAATCCACAGCATCACGTTATAACGACCATTAGCGTCTTTCCCGGTGGCGTTAAATCCCTAAAAACACTCGAGGCACACGGGCACACAAAGGGGTCGGCAAAAGAGAAGAGAAGCACTTTCGTCAGTCGCTTAAAGACAGCCCTTATACCGAGCCAACATCGATGTACTAAAACCACGGCCGTGGCTTCTCCTTTATTCTCCCGATGTCCCCCACTGCTCCGTCAAAAAAGCCGTCAGCTACACAATGAAAAGTATCCAACGCAGCCGCGGCTAAAGCTCCCGTTGAATTGCTCGTAACGAGGCGTAAGGAGTTACAGTCGTCGTCGCTAAAGAAAGAAATAATAAAACAGCGCGAATCATCGAATCGTCGTATTGCCAGTACTGCCAGCCACGGGGAAAATCCACTTTCGCTTATACGGGCGGGGAACACTATAGAAAAGAAGGAGGAAACTGTCAGCTGGTGTGCGCGGGCCGGAGAAAACGCTCGAGCTGCTGAATAAGCTGTGCTTTTATTATTATCGCTTCTCGTTATCGAGCACACTGGGGGGAGGGGTGTAGGCTACGGAACTCGACGGCGACGACGCACTCGGAAGTGCTACTGCGCGACGTCGCGACGACGACGACGACGCCGAGTCGGAGTAAACGGAGGGCTTAGCAGTGCGTTATTTCACACATAACGGGCTCTCTGCGATGTTCTATCGATCGGCGAAAAAAGCGAGTGATTTGCTTAGACGCGAGGCGAAGAGAGATGACTTGTCTCGGCTGTGAGGTCTCTCTCTGATGCGAGGCTTAAAGAGGAGGAAACGCTACTGGTTGAAGAGAGAGAGAGAAAGAGGGAAATTGAGGTAGGAGGGAGGTATTTCAAGCGGCGAGCGATTTACGATCGATTGTCAACGATTCCGGAGATTAGATTGTCTCTCGGGATTATTATCGCTTGTGTAGAAGTGGAAACAGACGGACGAGATAAAACTGGATATTTTCCATATCTGCTTACAATCCCGGCGCCGAGAGATTGCGCGGATTGTTCCTCGAGGATTTTAACGACGCGAATGAGCTTGGATAGTCGCGCGGGGAGGCATACAACGCCACCGCGGAGGATGAGCCGAAAGAGCGCGCGGAAAACGCGAGGAATGCCGCCGTGGGAAACACGAGTATAAGACGGCAGCAGGCACGCGGAGCATCGATATAGAGCCGCCCCCCCCCCTGCTGAAAGCGAGCATCTTTGTAGTGGCTAAAAGAAAACGGAACCGTTAAGCGAAATATGCACAAGAGCAGCAGCAGAGATAAAGACCGAGCGAAGCAGTCGCGGAAATTACGAGGAGCATTATCCGGCAGGTGCTGCAGCCATTCCTCGCGTGCATCCGTAATTACGCTCTAGGGGGGTGGGGGGGCCGGCCAATGGCCTGCAGCCGCGAGATGGAAAAAAGAGAGTCTGGCAGAGCCATCCGAAGTATGACGTTTCGCAGAAATTTGCTTTTTCTCCCTACTATACCTATACACTCCCCGAATGACGTTTTTTTCTCAAGCGCAAGAAACGCCATGGCAACTGTACTACTTACAGCTGGGATGGAACGTTGAAAAGTCTTCATTCAACGCAAATTAAAAATGAAACTTTGCTCTTTATCCTCCGAGGCTGCTTCTTCTTTTTTTTTGTGTATCAACGAAAAAAAAATTAAGGATGTACAGGAAAGCCGGATACATAATTGGCTTTATTTTGCGTGCAAATTAACCCGGCGTCATCATCACAAAAAAAAAAGGAGGCAACGACATCCAAGCGCAAAAAGCCATTTAAATTCGTCTCGAAACTTACGGCTTAATGCAGCGCTTTTCTGGAAAACGAAGCCTGGAGAGAGAGAGAGAGAGAGAGGAGCGACGAAGGCGCCAGAGGGAAAACGGAAAAAGAGAGCCAGAAGTAGTAGAGGAGGGGCGGTAAAGGGAGCTCGTGTCGGAAAGGGACGGCAGGGGGTAGGAGTGTAATAATAACTCGAGGCTGAAGGGAGGGAGGGAGAGAGAGAGTAACGAGAGGAAAAGAGAGTCTGGAAGCACTTCAGACTAGTCGTCTGTATGCTGAAACGGCTGTTGCGCGATTCGCAGGGGCTTTAATTAGGGAAGAGAGGTGATGACGGTTTTGCGACGCGCGCGACCACTTTCAAGAGAGCGAGAGAGAGAGAGATCTTTCTTTCTTTTTTACTCAGATTTGCAAGATTAAATTTGTCGCAGCTCGCTGCGGTTGCTCTTTGTTAAATTAGCAATTCGATGATCAATGCTCTGTCCATCTTTTTCTTCTTCGTGTTCCTCGTGAAAAAACAAATGGAAAAGAGACGAAATTATGCGAGATCATGAAAATTTATCCTTCGAATTCCATGAAATACCGTTTAAACGCTTGCTCTTTTTTTTGCGACGACAATCACAATAAAACTAGAAAACGACATTAATGTAGTTTAAACATCCTTTACGAGGATGTTTAAACTACATCATCCGTCGGGCAGTCGTTCGTATATAGCCGTTGAATAAAGAAAAAAGCTTCGCGTGGAGAAATAATTCAAAAATATTCTTATCGGCAGAGCAAATAAAAAATCGCACGGACGGACGGAGAGAGGGAAACGACCGCGGGAAAAAGATAACGGAACTGTACGAGCTTTCCTCTTTTCCTCCATCCTCCCTCTCCCTTTTCTTTCCCCTGAACAAACTCGCACGTGACGCCGAGAGCGTATAGCGTGTATCTCTTTTTTTTTTAAAGCGTCTCTCGGCACGTTTTCCTCTCGCTTAATCTTGCGGATATTGGACGAATTTCTAATTAATTAAATCCGAGCGCGCCGGCGAGCGCGTGTGACTGCGCCGCAGCCGGATTTTGCGCGGCGGAAAAATTTTCCGATGTATTTCAGGGCTGGGTGGAAATCGAAAAAAATTCAGAAGCGACAGAGAAAAAAGAGGAAATTCCTAGGCTCGTTATTAATGTTTCGCATTAAAGGGGGAGCTGCGTTTTAATCGAATGTATATATTTTAACGGAATCGTTGAAATATTTGTTGTTGTAGAATAATGATTTGGATAAAAAAAAAAAGAAAAACATTGTATTATTACGAACCGATGAAGGAATTTTTCGTAATAATTCAAAGCTCGAATTACTTGTAATACACGTAAACAACTCACGTGGCATCCGCGGTAAATTCAAATGAAAACGGACTTACGACACGTTCAACCAGAAACACGTCTATACCGCCACTCACCTGTAACAAACAGAAATTTCCATAAATAACATGAAATACATCACAAAAAGAAAGCTAAATAAGCGAAGATAAACATCTGGTAGCACATAAAAATTCTTCACGGCCTTGCTCAGCGTCATCATCGTCAGGCGTAATACCAATCAAAATCCGCTCAAACAAGTTGGGAGAGGCATCGAAAGAAGCGCGAAGGATATCAAGCGAGATCTCTCCCGTCGTCTGCTCCTCAGCCAAGAGGATCCCGTCGTAGCGGAGCAAGCGCGTAAACGTCATTCCCGGGCGATTGCCAGACTTCCCCTGCCGGTGTGTGAGAGAGAGAGCGACTACCGTGGCGCGTCGGCGCTCGTTTGCATTTAGGAAACCATCAGCGCTTAATCGCATTCCTAAGCGCCCCGGGGAAATTGCCGTGGCGTCATTACCCGCGAGCGACGGAGAGGGAAAGCAAGAGGAGGGGGGGATGGACGAGCGCGTCGGACGGTCCTGCAAGACAAACGGCCTTTTTCGGCGCCGCTTCTTTTCCCCCGAGCGTGCAAGAGGGAGATATCGAGTGAGAGAGTCTGGCTATCCCTGGGGGACACAAGGGGGCCTTTGTGCGTCGGGAGAACAGGGCCCCGAGTCGTTAATCTGCTCGACTATGCGTGTGTTTCGGCGACGCGCGACTATTATACCGCTAGGGATATAGCACGGGCAACTGTGTACAGGGGGCGGCAACGGGTTATACGATGGAGGTGGGAGGAGGGAAGCGCGCTCTTGGGGCAAAGTTCTTTCAGCGATCTGCCAGCGGCCGTTCGGGGACTATTTACATGTAAATCGAGTGATTATTAAAGTCGACAAATCGAGCGGTCTCTATATATATAAGTGATTGAGCTTTAAGCTTCGGATACGGGAGCGATGTCGGTTTATTTGCCGCTTTTGTACCCAAGTGCCTCGAACTTTACTGATAAAGCCGTTAACGCACTGATGGGAGGTCACTTAACTTCTCGACAAATTTAAAGCTCCGGAGCGATAAAGCGCAGAGAATAAAGGACTGCGCGGGGATATAAGCGAAATTAATAACCAATGGATACTGTTTACGGGCGATTTTATTGTTGCTCGACGATGTAGACAGATAAGAGCTTTTAGAGAGAGCTTTACGGGAGAAAATGAGCGAGCTTGTTACGCGTACAGAGGCCACTATTTTTAACATCTCGCCTAAACGCTACAGGAAAGGAAGGTGAAGGCGGAACGAATATTCGATTTTTCCGGACGAGCAACAAAACGCGGTAAAGTCGAGCTTGCAAGAGCATAGCGGGGGAAGGGGGAGGAAGGTGAAGAGAAACGAGTCGGGAATATTAATTGGTCTTAATTATTCAACGAGGCGTGGTAGGTTGAGGGGGAGGGCTGGTAAGGGATGAAAGTCTGTGGCGTGTCGCGTGCGATTCGAAAATGAGGAAAGTTCGCGCTTGGAAACGACGAGGATGACGAGAATCAGAGAGAGAGAGTGAAGGGGGAGTCCAAGGGCGGTAAAGCTTGACGCGCTTGGGTTACCCGAGAGCCCTGAGCTTTTATGCGATTTTCCTTTTAGACGAAATGTAACGTAATATTTTCAGGTGGTTTGCTAACGGGAAAGCCGGCTGTACGGACGCACGTGCAACATTTTAATTTCTAATAATAGATCGGATTCTTGCAACAACAATGATAATTCGGTGGAGTGGGAGGAAAAAAAGGCTCGGGGGTCTTTACGCTCATCGGCCCTCTTCTGGCTCGAATTATCGCGAGAAAGCTCGGACTTGATTCTCACAATGCGGGGGGAGGGTCAAAAAGCTCGCGTTACTTTCTACGATTATTACCCATTGTTTGCAGCTTTCATTACGCGCCTTTGCGCACAAAGAGCTTCAACGTCCGCTGCTGTCCGAGGTGCGTTACGCGTGGACCTCGACCCCCCCTCTCTTTTTCTCGACGTGAAAAGAGAGAGAAAAAGACCGTGAAAGCTCTCTACACCCGATGCGGGTGGAATCAGCATAGTGCGCCAACGCACTAACCATCCAAGAGGACGAAGGGGGATGATATTCAGTCGGCCGTCATGGGCTCTCGTTTTCCCTTATTGCAGGATAGCGAAACTTGCGTACCCTTGCTATCGCCGAAAGGGAGAAAGAGAGCTTTTTCAAGGGGTTACGCGTGTTTGACTTGGGCTAATTCTGAAAGAGAGAACAAAAAAAGTTGGTTACGAGGGGCTTGGAGGGGGGTTTGAGGAATGAGAGCCGGCCTTGATTAAACGGATAAGGTTCTATGTGGGGGTCATGTGCTGATCGTGACCGATCGATTTTCGTGGAATCCAGCGCGTTTACTATTTTTCTTCTTTGCTTTTGCAATCGAGACGTCAAGATCTCGTTGCGGGTGACTTGGGATAGGCGTTCGACTTGTGTTTATGGAATGTTTTTAGAGCTGCAATAACGTGGATGCATTACTTTTCCAGATTCATCTTTATTTTTTTCTACACCGAGAAAATGTCACGACTCGCGCTGGAGCACCCAGGAATTTAATAAAAAAAAAAGAAGATCAGACTTTTTTCACATAATAGAAAAATTCCAATCGGACATTGACGGATCCCCTCCTCGCTATCCTTCTATCAGTCTGTATAAAACTCGGCGAGACAAAACCATCTCCCCCCTCCCAACGCGATCGCCAATCATATCCCTGATCATTTTTTTTCTGCGTATTCATTATCCTTCCCCCTCGAACGGAAAATCTCCGAAATATCATTCGGTCACACTCGTCGCTTCTCTCGCCTTTCTTTCATCCCAAAATCGAGGAATCGGCAAGTCAATCGAGAGCCATCAAAACTTATTCCTTGAAACAATAGCCCTTGGGTCTTTGGTCTCGATCCAATTATTTCGTCGGCAGGACGCCGTCTGAGCCCTTGCCCAAACACTCACACACACCGAGAATCCCTCTCTTACCGAATTCGGCATCTCCACGAGCCCGAGGGACTCTTTTACGCGCGCGGCTCCTTCTAATTTTTCGCGCCGAGGAATCCAAGTGTCCCGGTGAGATTAACGTTCCGCGCGCGAAATTTATCGCCCGCTTCAGCGGAGTAAATCAAAGCGCCCTCTGCCCCCCCACGCGCGCGCACACCGAGAAGCCGACTGATTTAACGACGCGCAGCGCCGGCGGGGATTTTAATTGCGCAATTATATGACGCGCTCGTTGAGGAGAGTCGCTGAGAAGCCGCGTGGAATTTTTTTTCCCCGGGAATAATCCCCCCACTCCTTAGCCGCCTATGTTATTCGACTTTCCTAGACTATCTCCCTTTTGCGCATCTTTCACTTTCGTCCATAAAGCCCAGACGTTTCTTAAACTGTTCGCGCCAGACTTATTCGCACAAAAGCATCTCTGGCCCGAAAAAAAAGGCGAATACCTCTCGTACCCGTCCCAAACACCGTAAGATCCTCGGCAACTCTTCTCTTTCGGTCGAGAAAAAGAGTGTCGGGGGGGAGAGCAGAGACATAAAACAGCGATTGTACCGGCAAAACTTGTCCGAGGAAAAAGCTCCGCTGGAATAACGGGGCACACAAGTGCGGTGTCGTTTAGGAAATGAAAATAAAGAAAAAAAAAACAGTGTGTACACAGCCGAGGTCCATCACACCGGGCGAGGAGACAAAAGCCAGCCTCGAGACGCGAGTGGGAGAGAGCGCAGACGGGGAACGAAGGCGCGCATAATGTTTAAGGATTATTCCACGTCAAGCGCATTCCGATCCATTAATACACAGAGGAAGCGAGAGATGGTGGAGCCTAGAAGAAGAGGGATATGGCTGTCTGTTGAGCGAAGGGGGGGAGGCAGAGAGGCCGTCTCCTCGCCAAATTGGATTAGGCTGCAGCCTGCGGAGATCCACTTAGAGGCGACACGCGAAGAGAGGCGCGCGGATGATGATGCTATACACACCAGCCGCCTCTGACAGATTAGGATTGTAATTCGAGAGACGCGAAAGCTGCACTGCCGTGCTGCGCGGAATAGAGGAAGGGGCAAGATAAAGCGCTTCTCGCGACGTTTGCATTGTAAGCGAGAGGGGGGTGGGGGAGATCGGTAGAGGAAAGGAGGTCGGCGCTTAATTGAACTCGGCAAGCGTCGATCGTGACTCACTCCGTTGGGCGCGCGGAGGAGGGTGCGCGAGATCGCTGGATGGAAAGTCAGGTGAAATTTCGCTGGGGGTAATTGTTTATCGATTTATGGGAAAGCTTTGAGCGGCGATTAGACTCGAGAGCAACTATCTTGCCTTCTACGGCCTCTCGGCCGAAGAGATGTATTATTGCTCTCGAGGTGAGGCTAAACGCTCCAGGCAGTTTTCCGAGTATCGAGTTCCGCTAATTGACGCTTCGCCCGGCTAACTATGCACGACGCGCGTAATACATCGCGCTGGAATTATGAAATTATCGTTGGCTCGTGAAAGACGCAGATGGGGGGAGGGGATGAAAAACGATGCCAGCGAGTTTTATATTATTCCGACACTCGGCGCATAATTCATCGTCCGATCCTAGCGCGACGTGTATAATCGTTTTAAATTAAAACTACACAGAGCCGCGACTAGAGGGGATGGAGGAGGCTACAGGACGGGTAAATCGTGAGGTCCTTAGCGGGCGTCTATCAAAAGCTTAATTCGTCCCGCTTGAAATCCGTTTAAAACCGTTCGAGTTTTCCCCTGGCAGCAGCCCACCCCCTACTCCCCCCCTCGGAGTTTAATCTCGTTTTGCGCGCGCGCGTACTCGTCTCCCGTTTATTCCATAATTCATCAGAAAACGCGATTTCGCCGAAATCCACGCGCGTCATTCGACACGTCCGCGAAATTTCCAAGACGTCTCTGGCAAACGTACACACGAGGCTCTCGAGTTTGCTAATTAACAAACCGCGCTGAGCGATTTATCGCACGGCTAAAGCGACCTCGCGCGCTCCAACGCGTATGTAAGCGTCACGAGACGTCAGGGAAAAGTCGCGTACGCGGACTAGCATTTCCGGCAGACAACGCTTGAATCGCTGAGTTTTACCGTGAGAAGATTTAGAGCGGACTCGCTTTGGACGAGTGTTACGTTAATTCGCGAGTTTTGGTATCGTCGTTGGAAACGGAGACATTGGTGCTCGAATGATGGATGGGGAGTTGCAGGGGGCGTACGTGTCATTGTGGCAGTTTAAAATGGGTGATTTATCATGTAAGATCTGGGAGGTACGAACGGGGAGGGGAAAAAATAGAAAGAAAGGTTGTTGAGCTTTGGATGAGATACGGCTTCCGCGGATATATGTCGCAGCTCTTTTACTTCGACGATAATACTGCAATGCGATCGGTGAGGCCAGGCTTAGACTCTCTCGCTCTCTTTCTGACAGTAAAATATTATTTGAATCTAAGCTTAGGCGCTTGATCGATTGCGTGCGAGCGTTTTTTTTCCTCGTGCTTACGATGATTTGGAGCTTTTTCTGTTGCTTTGTTGGCGAACTTTTTTAATTAAACGGAATTTTAGACGCTTTTTCTTGTGTCGATTGAGGGGGGAGGGTCGGAAACGGAATATTGCGATTAGTTTTCGAATAAAGCGCAAATGGAAACTCGAGAAAAAGCTCCGACTGCGATCAAACAGATGACGACGATGTGTGGTCGAAAAAAGAAAAGATTGTGTTATGAAAGTTCGAGATATTTCCCGATTATCAATTGTAACGGGGCAAACTTTTCTCGATGGTATTAAAAAAGTCGTAAATACATTTTCCTTGTTCTTCATCTCCGACGTTTCATCTTCTATTTTGGAATAATCTCGCATATTTGAAAAACCAATCGTCTCTTATCGCTCCCACCAACATTTGAAACACCTCGACAAAACTGACCAACCGTCGCCCCCAAAACCACCGACAAAATGAAAAAAAAAGCTTTTCTCGACAATACTCTCTCGAGACTAATTAACCCCTGCGAGCGAACAATTTCCAACATATTTGTGCCAGTGGCCAAAGAGGCCATTATCATTACTCGCGAAATAAGCCGCGAAATTTCGAGTGTACAGTCGGAGGGGGAGGCGAGAGAGAGCGGCGCGCACGTGCGTCCCGCGCCACGTGCGGTCGTTTCGAATCGGCCCTCCAGCCTCCCTCCCTGCAAACCTTGTCTGCAGACCGCTCGCAATAACGCCGGGAAGTGAAACGACATCCTGGCCCCTCCGCTCCCTATATGAATCATCCCAAAACGTCGAGGGTCAGGTGTTGCTCTATGGTTTTTGTCTCGGGGAAATAAACCGACTGGGAGTAAAAGTCGCTTGGGATATTCTGATAATGAGAATTTCGAGAAGATTGTTAATGGACGCACAGGGCTGCTAAGCTTGCTGATAATGTTTTATTGATACGCGTTCTTATTCTTTTTCGACGTACTGTTTGCTTTCATCTTCGTGTCTTAATGAAGCGTAATTCGGAATTTTTCCTTTTTTTTTCCTTTGCCTTCCTGGGTGAGAAGGTTCGAAAGAGAGGGAGAGGCAAAAAAGAAAGACGGGTTTGGAGTGGACTGGCTTAACGAAGGACAAACAGCGTCTAACGGGTGTGCTTTAGATGCGAGCCCTGGCTCACGAACTGGACTGACGTTTGTTACGCGGATATCGATTGAAGTTTTACGGAAATTCGATTAGACCTGTTGATTTCGGGAGGCGTTGGCGGCCGGTTTTGCTCGTGGGTAGAATTTTCCTTTTTTTCATTTCAATTTGAATTTATATGACTGCTTATTTGAATATTTTTATAGAAATTATATTGTATGAATGATTTATTTTTGTAGTCGTCTGACGTGTATTTGACGGATTGTTTTTTAGACTACTTCAAAGTCAGTAGATGAAGTCGAAGTTGTGCAAGACGCGATACGAAAAGTTAACCATCAATATCGACATCTTTCTTTTTGGATGTTTCAAGTTCGTAATTACAACATATTTATTTTAATTTCAAATGTCAAACGAAATTTGTATCAACTTATTACACGCTTATAAAAAAAAACAACAAAAACACCCGCAATAAAATTAATCAATAAGACCTCCACTGCGAAGCATAAATTCTCGTGTCCCATTAGCATGTCTCTTCTTATCTAAAAGGACACTTTCCCTAACTAAATGAATGCCCTTCCCCAAATTCTCAATGATTAATGCGATTCGAAGCGCGTATATATAAATAATTAAAATCACGCCTAAACGCTCAGTTCGAAGAGAAGAGCAAGGCGGGTTAGAACCATTTAGCCCCGAAAGATAAGCAAACCAAGCGAAAGTATATGTACAATCCTCAAGTCCAAAATCGGGCGGGCTCAGCAGTTGCGATTATTACAATTTCGCCCAGGCCAGCATGAATAACAGAAATTTTTCGTAAACGAACGCCGACGCGCATAAATCATTCGCCCTCTCTCTCTCTCTCTATCCCTTGCCAAACCGAGGGTGCGAACTTGACAAATGAATTTAACCGAACAGCCCTTCCTCTCTCGCTCCCTCTTCTTCGTTCTCTCGATAAAATTACCTTCCTTTCGAGCGGGAAACGAAGGGGGAGGGGCAGCCACACCGGCGTCTGGAGTCTCTCGCTCTCTTGGCGATGAAGACGAGAGACGTCTTGACGCGAGAGGAAAAAGACCGGAAATAAAGGCAATATAACGCTGAGATTCCTCAATTTTCGGCGTCAATAAAGCTGCGGAGGGGAACGCTAGGATGGAAACTTGCAGTAAGTTTCGCGCGCTCCGGAATCTACAGTCGAGAGAGCGCAGTAAGATCGAGTTGGCCCCTTTTGCGCTTTGATCTCGACAACTTTGTGTCTCGTTTATTTATTTAAACAATAAATACGCGCTCTCAAAATTGAAAAATTTTGAAAAATAATTGCGGCTCTCACACTCGTGTGTATTTTCCCTCGAAATAATTGCCGTCTACCACGTATTCCTTTTTATCACCGTATAAGAAAATCAATACAACAGCTCTCTTGCGGCGAAAAAAAGATACGGCGTAATGGGAAAGTCACTGCAGAGAGAGAGACGAGGTTTCGTTGGCTCTTTGATAACTCCTTTGGTCGAACCAGCGGATAATGACGGATGTCTTGGAATATAATGAGCCCCCGTTCAAGATTCATAGAGCCCGGCAGCGAGTACAAAGCCTTGCTGCTACGAGAGATAGAGAGAGAGAGAGACTAAATTGGCTGCGATCAGCTACGACGATTTATCCACTAGACGGGAGGGAGGGAATAAGGAGTCTCAAAGAGGCTGAAATCGACGCGGGATGGAACAATATGGTGGAGGCTGGAAACAGGCAGCGCGCGCTATCCGCTTGAATTGAGCTGCAGCTTTACTTATAGTCGTACTCGCCGCGCTGCTCGTCGCATTCCCGCGAAGGATATGATGAGAGAGAGAGAGAGAGAGAGAGAGAGAGAGAGAGAGAAGTGCGCGCGTGATTTTATTCGACGGCATAAAATCGTATGAGCTTAAGTGTGCACGCGATTATTTTTGATAAATAATAACGTACAACGTGGCATTGTAAACGTATACTATACTGCTTCCCGGATGGGGCAGGGGGCTACATTGAGAGATCGAATAATTTGAGAAATGAATTACAACTCGGCACGCGGCAATACACAATATCGGTTTGTGTATACGCAGTTCGATGCAGGGGTGGAAATCTGTTTTCCCGCTCATTTGCCAAATTACACCGCATTACCGGCTAATCCAGATGAAATTAAGCTCTTTCTCTCTCTCTCTCTCTCTCTCTCGATTCCAAACGCAATCCCATGAATTCACAACGCGCGCCACATACGCACGCCCACTCGAAACGCGCGCGGCTTTCGCTTCGGCAAATGCCATATCGAACGCAACATCATCGACATGCCAGCGCGCAAAATGATGTTACGCGTATAAGCTCTTCGCATTCGGTTGGCCGATTATTTCCAAAAATCGTAAATAAAATTGAAATGACGTCGAGAATAGAGCCCCCCCCCCCCCAGGCTTATACGCATCGACACGCTCTCACACACACGCGTGAGAGATAGAAAGAGAAAAAATAAAAAAGCTCGAGAGTCGGGAATATTAATCAAAAAGAGAGCGAGCCGGGCCCGATCTCCAAGTGTTTACCCTCTCTCGGGGCTGTCTCTCGCGTATATAACGCGCGGCTCCGCTAGAGGCTTGGTAACATCTGTTGCGTTCGACGCACAGTTGCCTGACGCTTGCCTTTTCTCTCTCTGTCTTTCTTTTGGCCTCCCTCTCTCTCTCTCTCTCTCTCTCTCTCTCGCAGCGAGCAATTCAATATATCAGAGGACAATTTATCTAAAGCCCGCTTGACGTCCAGTCGATCCTACACGCGCGCGCGCCCCGCCGCAATAAATTTTCCGCTCTCCTTCTCTCGCGCGTTTGCTCTCTGCCTCTTCCGCGCGCCTTTGTCACGGCAGCTTTTTCCGCGGAACACTCTCCAAGCGATCCTTTATCGAATCCAATTTCGTCACTTAGTCCTTCGCTGCTGCCTACTCTTCTCCACGAGGCTTCTTGTTTCTTTCTCTCTCTTTAGCGATTGTGTCTTTAATAACCGATACGCGCATCCTCTTTATCGGATGACCACTGAGTCGTTTATGTAACATTTGTAATATTACAAGGTAAAATTGATCAATTTCGTTTACCTCCTCTACGGCGAGGCTTGCTCACAGCGTATCATCCAGTACGTAAGAATTTAAATATAGCCTCGGTCCAAGCACCAAAGATAAGTTTCAATTACGCTCATCTTTTGTGGAGCTTGATCGAGCTTGAAAGAAGTTTCATTAATAGCCCGACGTACGTACATGTCCACGAGACGCCGACGTCAATGCGAGCATTAAAATAATCGCCGTGACAAATGTTTCGGGACTACAGACGCACACACACACACACGTATACTCGATAAAAATACGAGCTGGGAAAGAGAAAAAGGCGGGCGAGGGCGTTACAGGCAAGCGCACTGGCCTTTCATCGCTCGTCTATCCATTTTCCGAGGAGCATAAAGCGAAGAGCGCCTCCGGGGTGTGCATCCGGGGCTCTTATTGAAGGACAAACACAAAGAAAATAGACTTAGGTGGAAGAGAAAAAGCGCCAAGGGGGCCGAAGTGAGGGGGGGGGATAAATGCGCGCGTTGTGTGTCCCGACCGAGCCACCGGGCATCCTCCGTCCCAGAGAGGCACCGAGTGCATTCTCAAACCGGCCCTCGAGCTTTTCCTCCTCCCCCTCTCTCTCTCTCTCTCTCTCTCTCTCTCTCTCTCTCTCTCGATATACACTTACGGTGATTTTGCTCGCTCATGTTACTTCCTTCGCTCGTATACGAACCTCAACCGAGCCCCGATAGAAATGGGCTTTTGAAATTGAATTTAAACAAAAAAAAAAGAGGAAAAGGGAAGGAATGGGAAAAGAGAGAGCGAATGAAAAACAAAAGCTGAGGGTAAAATCGAGGTTGATATAACACACAGTACAGGCACGCACACGTGTGGCTAGCGTCGCCCGCGAATTCGTATATAAGCGAGCTTTAAAATGCGAGAGCGACGCGTCGTGGCCGCTGCGAATAAAAAAATGAGAAGGAAGGGAGGGGAGGTGAGGGTAAAGTGCCGGGGAGAGAATTAATTTGAACGAGAATGTAGACTGCTCGCGGGGGAGGAGGGAGGAGCGTTAAAATTGCCCGCGTGCGACTGTCGCTTGCTTCCATCCACCCCCTTACCCACCCTGCCCTCGGATAAATTAGAAGGAGAGCATAAATAAAGGGGGGTGGTGGGTTGGTAGTTATACGTATATAGAGAGAGCGAGGGTTAGAGAGAGAGAGAAAGTAACTGCGCGTTTTAGGGATGGTTAATTCGGTGTAGGGCAGGCATTTCCGGATATACACCGGCAAACGGATATAAGAGCAGCCCCGGTGATATAGAGGAAGACGAAAGCCTGGCTAGAAGGTGCACACACGGGAGAGGGCGCAAAGAGAGAGAGAGAGAGAAAGAGGTTGGAGAACGGGGAGAGGAGCATTGGAATGTCCTTTGGTATTGTGTGGCTGAAGCCGGCGCGCCACGAGCGGGGCTGACTCTCTTCCGGCTGTATGAAAGCTGTTTAATTTAAGCGGAGTTTGGCGCTGCGTTGCTGGGAGTGAGAGTCATTATGAAGACACAATTGAAATGCCATTATTATGCTTGTTCTCAAGCTCTTTACGCGCCTTCGCGTGTGTGTATGCGTGGATTATACAGAGGTGCGTTGTACGAGTGCGGGGGGGTAAAAATTTTAATTTGCCGCAAGTGGGAGCTTCAATTAGACGGGGAAAATGAGAAAAAACTTGCTCCTTTTTTTTCGTTTCGTTTGCTTGTTTATTTTCAGCCGGTGATATTACTTTTATTATTACTTCGTTTCCTTTTTTTCTTTCGGCTCTCTCTCTCGTGTAAGCCCTCGTCAGCGCGCAACAAATTATTCGCTTTAATTATCTTTCTCTCTTACTCGGCGGGGTCGAGAGTCGAGAGCTTGCGATTAAAATGATAAACCTCTGGAGCTTTGGTGTATAAAAAATACTCGAAATTACAATAACGTACAGAATATTCGAGTAGTTGGACGAACAATTGCAAAATATTTTGTATCGGAAAAACAAGGAGAGAGAGCCAAAGAGCGATTTCTCGGACGCAAAGGCAAAAAGTGTTTACAGGATATATCACGGTACAGAAATAAAAAAAGAAAGGGACAGGGGAAAAGTGAGAAGGAGAGAGAGAGAGAGAGAGAGAGTAAGCAGCGAGAACAGGAAAGAAAAAAGAAAGGGCAAAGAAAAATCAAGTATTGCTACAAGTATCGCGCGCTAAGTGAAGGGTGCGCGCCTGTGTGTGAGAGATAGAAAAAAAAAGAAAGACAGAAATAAAAGCAAAGCCTCGCTAGCGATAGGTATTACGTCGAGTCTCTGTGCGCGGGGGCGTCCGCCCCTATACGTCGCGTCAGCCGAGAGAGGGTAGGACGAGGCTGGCTGTTATAGGACGCCGTAAATCGGGCGTCGTGCGCGACACGGCTCTCTCTCTCTCCTCTCTCTCTGGGGCGTATATAGCTTTCCAGTCGGACGATCCCCGCCATAAATACCGACGCGCCTCGTTGTGTGTCTCATCTTGGCTCTCTGTGTATATGCGTCCCCTAGCTTACCCAATGACAATTTGCCTCGTGCACCCTTTCCCCACGCATCCTCCCCCTCACTTGTATATATAGAAAGGGAGAGATTGCGATATTTATCGGAGGAAAGAAAAATTGGACGCGGCGAAAGGGCTCGAGCTTTCGATTGCGCCGCGAGATCGCGAATAAGAGGCTGCGGCTTGGCAAATCGATGCGGATGACAGTCCGCACGAGATCGGCACGTTTTTAACGACGTTAATTTCTGCATATCAAGTTTCGAAATAGTCCCTGTCTTATTTGGAATTTGCAAAAGCGCGAAACTATATCCAAGAGGCTATACACAGTATCACTGTAGTATAGGCTACTCGATCGTTGCTCCCGGTCTCGTGGTCTAACCGAGTGACGAACGGCGTTTATATACGTCCGCCGTAGGAAACAAAGTGCTGAGTAACCGCAGGAGAAGTCCGTCTCTCTCTCTCTCTCTCTCTCTCTCGGGCTCGCGAAGCCTGCAACGATCGACGATCCGTGACGGCGAACGTCTCGGCCCGGCAGAGCCAACGGCTGGGTGACACTCGGCCGTATAACACATCGCGAGCTGATCGCTGTCCGTAACGAGAAGCGAGCGGCCAAGCGTGCATGGCTATACGCGTATGTAGGTTTCTCCGCTGTTTGGAGGCTTTGCCTATAATACTACATAGCTTCGTTAAGCTCTGTCTCTCTATCGCGAAATTTAATTTTTCTTTTTTTTCATTATTTTCGTTAACGAAGAGAGCCTCCTTGTGCAAACACACTCTGCTAATTGCACGTGATGTTTGCTGGGATGCCTCGTTAAAACTACGGCTATGGATATATACTTTGGATCTCGAATTACGCGAGAGCCAAAGAGATTTGTTGTTCGGCTTGGAATTCGATTGGAATTTCATTTGTTCCGCGGTGAGATTATTGCTCAGCCCCGGCTAATTAGCTCTCGCGCATTCGAAATTAGTTGGAGAACATTTGAATTAGGCAAGTTTTGACAAGCGCATCTGCCTGTTACAGGCAACGAAGAAACGAGAAGACTTACCGTGTAAGGCCTTGAGGTACGCCTTGCCCGCATTGATAAGCTGCCTCGCGCCGGGATTAAACTTGTCCAATATGTTCTGAAACGAGAAAAAGAATAACAAGCGTATTAGTTATACACGGAGACATGGGGATTACGGAGGCTATAGCCTGCCTCGAAATTTCTATCGTCAAATCGAGCGTAAATTCAACGTCAACGTCGGATTTTATTATCTTACCAGTCGTCGGTTACCCCTTCCATCGGCTATCTACAAAGCGGATACACGCCGCTCGTAACTCATCGAGAGAGAGAGCCTCGGAATACGGTCAATTAGCGCGATGAAAGAATCTCCTTTATCGCCTCCCCGGCGTAAATTTCGCCTCTTACAGCCAATCAACGCCATACCGACAGCGAACAACAAAATAATAATAAACAAGAAAAAGGGTATACGAAATAACAATAAAATTCAACAGTTATACGCGTGGATCCTTTTGGTGCGCGCGAAAAAAATTCCCCGTCATAACCGTAAAGCCCGTGCCGCTGGTATACAGTAAGCTATAGAAAGCACACACCTGTCCTGCCCCGAAAATTCCAGTCACCAGCAGGGCTTGATTAGCCTCCGGCAGCAAATCAAAGCTTTCTATAGAGGCCCCATTCGGTAAAAACAAACCAAGCGAATTGACGCTATGGAGAGAGAGCACAGATCGCCAACGGCCCGGAATCGAGCTTGCGTATCATGAATGGAGCCGGTAATTAATGACCCCCCCCCTCGCACCCGGCTGCTGGGCGTCCATTGAGATCTGCAGGGGCATCGGCTAATCAGATTCGAGAGCGTTGGCGCGCGCGAGTATATCGATCGTTTGCTAAAGCCTCGCTGCCGGGGGAAGAGTCTAAGCGAGGCTTAACTCGCGGAGCTGATTTCGAGCGTGTCTCTCGTGCGCGTTAAACGGCTCGGAAGTGGAAAAATGCCGTCGTGGCTCGTTGACAAGCATTTCGCCCTCTGTACGAGTTTCGTTTCCTTTAAGCTACGTAGAGCGCGTCTCGATCGCTCGTCACGCGCCTGCCTCTGATATGTAATTGGCTGAAAAACCAATGGAGGGTGTAACGAGCTTGTTTGACCCCTTGGTATAATCGTGGGGCGAGGGGAAAGCTTTCGCCTACGTAATTACGACCGAGACCTTCTATGCGCGTGTATCTCGTACAAAAGCGTCGTATACAAGAATGTCGCGTATGGATGTCGATTTCCAGAGGATAATCGAGTTAATGCATCCCTCCGAAGCTTAATCAAACGCGCAGCTCCGTACGTACATAAAGACAGGCGAGAAATAATAAAAGAAAAGAAGGACAAAATGATTAGAGGGGGGAAGGGTGGAGAAAGAAGAAAGCCGCGTGTCCAGAGGGCATTAGTAAATTGGTCTGCTAGCTGAGAAAAAGAGAGAGAGAGAGAGGGACCGGACGCACGAGATAAAAGCGAGGATATAAGAGGCATGAGCGCGCGCCCGAGAGGAAGAGAGAGAGAGAGAGAGAGAGAGAGAGAGAGAGAGAGTAGCAGCTCCGTTATACCAAACGGGCCGCAAGAGCGTGTCTGGCCGGAAAAGCCAAGCAGCCGCAGCAGTAGCAGCAGCAACGATAAACGAATCCGGGCCTCTCTCCCTCTCTCTCTTCTCAGGTATGTCGAGGGCGGAGAGGGGGAGTACGCCGGAGGCGTCGCGTGGAGCATACCGTCTCTCTCCGCGACTTGCCTCTTTGACGCACGCCCTCTTCTTTACTCCCCTGCCTCCCTTGGAGCTACATCGTCGCGCTTCCGTGCTAAGTCTGCCCTCGGCTTTTCTTACGCCCTGCTCTTTCCATTGCCAAAGCCGAAGGGAGAAGAACTCTCTTTTCATGCTCTCGCTCTCTCCCTCTGCGCGACTGAGGGACTTCCACCCCCCCCCCCGTTGCGAGCCGACTTATGCGCAAAGGTACGGCTTGATTTCCGAGGGAGTTATTACCGCGAGTGAGAGGGCTTTGTCGAGAAATTTTTGGAATTTCTTACGGAGATGGATTTTATTGAACATTTTTTAACTTCTCTGGCTAAGGATAGTCGTGTCTTGTAATGTTTTGAAGTAGAAACAGACGGGTCTAGTCGGGCGAGCGTTTTAAATTTTGTTTAAACGCGGTTAGAGTCGAAGGAGGGAGGAGTAAATAAATTTATTAAGTCGACGAAGTGAAGCTCTTGCGTTTAGAGTGCGGTGAGCTTAAACTCCGCTCTCTGTCTCTCGGTCTCTGGTGTGTATTTTTAATGTCGCTGTAATATCGTTCCGCAAAGCGATCGAGGATACTCGAGCTTAATGAAAGCAGCGACGACGACGGTGGCGCTTCTCAATCTACCCTGGGAAAATGAAAGATACACAGTGAGAGAGAGGTGAAAGAACGTTGCTGCGGATAATGGAAACGCAGCTTACAACGGCTGGTGTCGTTAATAAGCGCGAGTACGATTAGCGCTTCGGGGCACGAAACACACCGGGAAACTCGAAAGTCTCTCTCGACGACTTGACGATCGAGCATGAATCGTGTTCCTCTTGGCAACGGGCGCTAAATTTGTTTTGATTAATTACGTAGGGAGCAAACAAAAATGTTGCCGCTTCAAGCGGAATTCCATCGTGCACCTCCTTCTCACCGTGCACACCGCGTGTATGCGAGAATACGACTTTAGTGACTATAGCTAGCCGCCGGCAATCGTTAAATCACCACCCCCCCCTCCCAGTGTTAAGGCATGTCTCTCGGTTATTAGCCAAGAATTTCGCCGGAGCCTTTGTAAAACGGGCCGTTTATCACGTGTGCGTGCAACGGAGAAAAATCGGGGAAATACCGTTTTGAACGAATAGACAGTTGGCCCCGCTGCAGCAGCGCAAATGAACGTAAATAGGAGGAGGAGGTCATAGAGGCTCTCGAGAGCTTTTCACTAGGATTTCAATTTGCTACTTCCCAGCGCCTGACACACAAAGGCGCCTCGATTAACCCCCCTCCCTTCGACTCCCCATGTACGCTTGGCGCGAAGGGGTCAAATTCAATTCGCTCGTCGGTTTCAAAGCTCGAAACACTGGCGGTCCAACGTCGTCGTCGTCGTCATCGACGTCGAAGAGAGAGAGAGACGCTCTCTTGGCTCCCATATAATAGGAGCGTTCCTTCTGTGCCTCCTCATCTACCACCACCGTCGGCTTGCCTCTTCCACCCCGGGCCTGGCTTTATTATCATCTGAAAGAGCCACCACCCCCCGCGGATAGACGGCAGCAGCTCTTGAGTTTGCTCTCCGAGTCTCCAGGCAGATAGGGTCGCCCCAAGATATTACGCTATTAGGGGATTATTTTAATTAGGAACTCGCCTCGACAGTTATCATCCCCGTTCTTAAAGGCGCAGGTTTACACTCGCGAGAGTCGTCTGTATCAAAACGCCATTGTTCCTCTTATCCCGATCCTCTTAACTCCTTCGCGATTGCTCGAAACCACACGATTTACCGAGGGTGTTTAAACAGACGAACGTTCGAGTTTGAATAAAAAAACAGAGGAAAACGTATACGAAACAGCGACAACATCGAGAAAGACTAGGCTCGCTGAAAAAGTTTCTCGCGTCTTCGGCACACTTGCCCGCCCCTAACAGTCCACACGCGGCAGTTAAATTGACACCACAGCAGCAGCGGCAGCTGAACCGGTCACGAGCAATTTAATTAAACTCGTCGAGTGGAGAGCACGGCAAAGTGTGCACGTGTCTACGTGTGCATACGCTAGAGAAGAGAGTGGGGGGGGGAGAGGGTCGACTAGCTCAATCAAAACAACCGAGTGCAACAATAAACATAAACTATTTGCTCTAATCTGTTAGCTCTCGCTAGCTGTGTACAGCTGTCTCTCCCCCTCTCTTGGCAATAGTACGGGGCCATCTGGCTCGAGCGAGCTTTGCCGGTCATCCGAGAAGTTCGCAGCGACGTCTGCGGTCAACTGGCCGCCCCGGCTCCGATTAATCTCCAGAGTTTATACGCCGACCACGAGAGACTTTGCTGCCGATCGCCACTCTCTCTCTCCGTCGACTTCTCCTCGACCAACAGGCACGCGACGCTGCTCAAACTTGTACGTATATCCCGTGGACCCTCGTTGTACAATAATAATAATGATGAAAAAAGGAAAGAAAGAGACCAGCCAACTCACGGAAGTCTCTCTCGTTGTATGCGCCTCTCTCGAGGAAATCCGATGAAGATCCGAGGGAGAGAGGAGAAAAGGACGTCATTTATTCAAATCCGATTTACGCTACAGAGGCGACGAAAAATTCAATTCGCCACGGCGCTCTCTCTCTCTTCACCCAACTCTCCCCTCTCTCTACTCTCCGATCCTCGAGGATATTTTATCAACGGGAAGAGAGAGGAAGCACAATGCTCGAACTTCAATTAACCCTTTTCAGAGACTTCCGGGCCTCTCTCCGTGGCTCCAATTATCCCCTGACCCCCGCTCCTTCCACCTTCTCGCCTTGGCGCGACGTAATGAAAAACTTGCGAGCAGCGAATAGCGCAGCGTGCAATTTCTTCGCTCGGCGCTTTAAGGCCGCTTGCATAATGCCACCTCCCCCCCCCCCGTCGCCTTCCCGACACGGCCTGATTCGACTTTCTTCCGCATCTGGCGCCTTCTTTTCCGTCACCTATGACACACACACACACAACAAACCACAGGCAGGTTTGAATTAGGAGTCTTAAATAAAGGAAAAGAAAAGAAAGGCATGTTGGGATCACGACAGAAGCACACACCGTTTCAGAGATTATTAGCTCTCGGTATGCATTCCAACGGCACTCTCGAAACTCCGAGGCAAAAAAACGAGCAAGGCCGCGCACGTATATAACCATAACACACTCCACCTGGCCAGTCAATCAGATTCCTGTATCTCTCTCTTTCTCTCTCTCTTTCTTCTAACAACCCAACTTCCGGGAGTCCATCCTCCTGTATACAGCCAGACTCAACATCTCCAGTTGCCCCGTAGCGGCTAAACAGCTGAGAGCTCGCTCTGCTCGTAGGCAGCCTCGTAAAACAAGCGCAAAAGGGCGTCCAATTACGAGTATAGCGCGCGAATCGCATAGCGTTCTCTCCCCCCCTTCACTTATACCCTCCTCTCTCGTTACGCAACTCGACTTTCTATATATATATCCCGCGCGCACTATAGCGGCCTCGGACACTTTGTTGCGCCCAAGTGAACTCACTCTCTTTCTCTCTCTCTCGGTGCTATTATTCGTAATTAAGCGAATTAGCCGTTTTGGATGGCTGAGAGAGCGAGCGCGTTGAACTAGTTGAAAAAAAACATAAAAGAGAAAAAAAAAGGAGCTATATACACCAGTCGAAAGTCGATTAGTGTCTATTAGCCCCTGCGAGCGTTCGTAGCTCTCGCTTTGATATACATGTACATATCTCCGCTTTTTACGAAGGATAACCAGCGTATATCGAGTTCGGTACGAAACAGAATAAAAAAAAGAGAGTCGGGTACGGATGTAAAACGGAGCTACGGATTCTGCGATATCACGCCTCAAACATCAGCCATTACCGGCGGGTATATCACGAGGCTCGTTGACCTCTGTAATCCCGTATTATACATGCCGCAACGGGCACAGGTGATGCTTTAATTTTCGGTATTTTCTACATACCACGCAGCTTTGTTTAATCGCTGGGCGTTTAAAGCGCCGATTTCGCGGGGGCTATTCTCCGTGTGCTTGCGGGGCGTTCTTACCTGCAGCGACATAATTGATCGCACACCGTATATGCCGATTGTTGCTCTCGCTCGCTGAAACGTTAATTATCGCGGACGCGCGAGGATGTTTGACGAGGGCTCGTGTGTACAGTTAGCCTGCGCACTCTTCATACGTCTGCCTTACATTCCGGCCCAGCTGTTTTTCGCATTTCGACATGCACGCCAGCTCATAAGAGCGCTCAATTGCGCTTATTTTCCAGACGATTGCACCTGTGCTGCGTGTCCGCGAGCGCATACGTATTATCCTTATAGGCCATACCAAAGGAATGCGTCTTGAAAGAATGACGATATGTCTCGAAAGCGGAAAATTTAGCCGGGAAAAATGAGCGTACAAAGAGAGACATACTCTCGCGCTGGTTATTCGGAACGAGGGGGGCTTACACGGCAGCGCTGTCAAATCGGCCGGCTTGATTAATCATTCACGTCCCGCTGTACATCCAGCGTGGCGGAGAAAGAAACGTCACGGATAAGCGTATAGGCCGAAGAACACGCTTTGATAAGCGCATCGACGTGTAAGCCTACACTGTCTGTCTTCCAAACTGTCTCGGCGCGTTATTAATAAAAAGAAAAAAGGGCGCACGTGGCGACAAGAAGGAGAGGCGATTCCGTTATCGGGTGGGTTATAAGGACGCAGGCTGGACATGCGGAGAAAGGAGACGGGAGAAGAGAGTTTGCCGGAGCCCGCGGAAGCTGCGAGAGAGGGAAGGCCGCGGATGAATGTCGACTAACGGGATATGCGCACTGGGCGAGCGCGTGCAGCGGATGCGCGCATGAATTTCGAGCCGGGAACTGTCTTGAGAGACAGAGAGGGGGGATGGTGAATACTTACTGGTTAGGAATCGATCGATGAGATATTCAGCGGGATCGCTATACCTGCGCTTCGACATGCGCGTTTAGTATGCTTACTTACTTTGTTTTTCTAATTTTTAAACGATACGTTGATTGATGGATTTGTTTTGTTGTTTTTGTGAACTTGGAATTTGAGAAAAAATGAATTTAAAGCGTTTAATCGTAATAAACGTGACGTCAATTTTGAATCACCTACGGAACGAGTTTTTCTTTAAAAAAAATTCGAAGACTAATACGAGACGCGTAATTGAGATCCTGCTGTCATTAAAAAAAAAAAAGAGTTTTGGCATCTGGTATTTTTCTAATTAATAACCCGTTGCCGGGAGAGGAATGCAATAATTACATTTGATATTCACAGATCGATTGACGCGCGAGCGTACGATCTTAATTAAAATTTGAAAATGAAAAAAAGAAAAACAACGGAAAAGAAAAGCCAGCGCGAGCGGCGTTACCGGTCGGATGAATTTTTCAGATAAGCGGGTATTACCAAACGATGCTAAGCAGCCATTACGAGAGAGCGCGCGTGCCTTTATTTTTTTCCCTCCTCGTCCTTCTTTTCCATTACGGCTCTCCCTCGCTCGGCATTCCTTATTTAATAACGCGTCGAAGCGCTTCCGCGGACTATGGCCGCTCACATAACCGTCGCGCGCACACGTATATAACAGCAAAAAGAAGGGATTTCACGCCTCCTCCATCATACGGAAAGTTATGTATTACAAGCCCATATGAATTTTCTAATTAACTGAAAATCGGCTCATTTAAGCCCGCGTAACATAGACACGCCGGCTAATTGGCAGCTCGCGCACCTCTTGCACAAAGAAACTTTTTCCCCTTTTACACCCGCGCGTAATCTCCTGGCTGTCCATTTTTTTTTTTACGTCGCTCTAACTTCGTTTGTCGCTAACGTGTCTTTCTCTCTTTAGCTGGTGTTTTTTTTCTTTTACGAACACGGTTACGCAAGACGTGATACGTTATAATGACGAATAAAACGTTTGACTCGCGCGTACCTCTCTCGCGCGGCATTTTTTCCATACTCGGCTTTACCAAGGTAGTTACAAAAAAAAAGTAACGGCCGAAAAACGCGCGTACGTATACGTTGAACTTGCTGTAAACTTTGCGCGATAGACGCTCGAAGGCAAAATTAGAACTGCAATTCAAACTTCAGCGCAACCACTACCCGCGCGCCCCAGCCTCTTGCAGTTATTAACGAAGTTTCGTTTTTCTTTTACTCGTCTAATTCGACTCTTTGGTTATATATCAAATTAAACTCGGGACAAAAATTACAAATTACACTCGGCGCAAAAAGCCCTTGCTCCAAACGTGTAAAGCAAAAGAGAGCGAAAAAAATATCTAAGGGGAGAGGGGAGAAAAGTTCTCGCTTGCTTTAAACGCAAACAAGTGGCGCTTGCGCTTCTTTGATTCCCGCTCTCGCTTTTCAAACTTTTTCACTTTGCCAACCTACCGACCTCTTCCAACACGTTTAAATGGGACGTGCTACACACACACACCTCTTCAGTTACCACCAATAAGCCTCTCTGAAAAATGGCCGCCTCTAGACACACGTGCCTACAACCAGCCTCTACATTTATCGTGTCATAGTGCTAAACCAGTTGCCTGGTGTAGGCTTTTGCCTCACCA